>JAPKLY010000005.1:3448088-3503978 GCA_026898435.1 Prunella vulgaris
AGACATATGTGTGCCTGTAAAAACACATTTTGTCTTTACAGTAACACGAGTTTGTCCATGTAATAACACAGCTGTGAGCAAAGGTGTATTAATGTTAGAAAAAAAAAAGTGTTACTGCGTGAATTTTTTTTGTTTGACCCGACCTGATCCGATTATGATCCACGAATTTTGATCTGGATCTATCCATAACTACAATTTTTTTAAATCTATTTTAAATATATTTTACATGTAAAATATTTCACAAAAATATGCTAATTTTAAAAAAAATACAATACGTGGCAAAATTATATACTCCCTCCGTCTTTCTATAAGTTGCTCATGTTGCCATTTTCGTCCGTCTTTCTATAAGTTGCTCATTGTTTTTTTACCTTTTTTGGAAACTACTATTCACTTCTTTATTATTATTTTCAATACTTTTTACACTATTTTCATTACTTTTTCACTTTTCTCCATCACATCACTCATACCTTTTCACTTTTTCTATCACATCACTTATACTTTTTCACTTTTTCCATCACATCACTTATACTTTTTCACTTTTATCTTAATTCGTGTGTCCAAAAGCAACGAGCAACTTATAGAAATACGGAGGGAGTATAAAGTAGAAAAAGCTTTTGTAGGTGAGTAATGGTAATCAAAGTCATAGTGTGTGTTTGGAATGACTCTACTATGACTTTGATTCCCAAAAAAACTAAGGAATCAACCATAATTCAGCTATACGATAACTATGACTTTCATTTCATATTTATTTTTATTCATATACTCTTTCCATTACTTACAATTATACCTAATGGCCTCTAAAAACAAATGGTGAGACGAAGTTTTGAGTTGCATTATATAATAATAATAATAAAAAAAAAAAATTGGATTAATGTGATTGAAAACAAAATAAAATATGGATATTATAGAATACAACTTTAAAAGATTATGTAACCAAAACTTTGAATTTAAAAATTAAAAATGGGGTGGATAGTTTTATCTTCTTGGAAATCACAATGGTAGTAACATTCTGCAAGTTGTCTTAAAATTGACTTGTCTGTTTTTTCTTCTTCTCTCTTTTAATTAGGCACTGATAGCTTATTCTTCGTTATTTAATTTATTTAAACATGGGGAAGACCGCCACACTTTGCAAGAGTGCGGTGAGCCGGTGACAGACAGGGTGTCTCTTCCGGTCTTCCCCAATAGGCGATCATTGATGGAATCAACACAACATGTTTTTGTAAATTAAATATTTTACTTTTTAATATTTTTAATCACTTTAAAAAAAAAATAAAAAAATAACCCATATGTACTATTTCGTTAAAATTAGTAACAGGGCCAAAAAATTATTTATAAATTATAATTATATTAGGGGCATATGCATATTGGCTCAAAAAAATGAATATATGTAGAAATTGGATCACAATATATGTACAGAAGTATGATTTGTTCCTACACTGACTTTTTTTTTTTTTTTGCACAAAATCAATTTGTAATTAGTGTCAATTTTGTTAAATATTTTAAGAAATTTCAATTATATTATACATGATAAATTTTTTCAACGGAAAGAGATCTCTTACAAGAAGACAAAAATTTGTATGAACTCGAGTTCACGGTGAACTCGACTTATTAATTATCACTGTTATGCGTATACAATATCATTGTCACGTAGATTCACTATCACTATTATGCATATATACTATCACTGTTAAAAATCAAGTATATTTTTATAATAGTGACATTATATATAAATAACAGTAATACAAGTTCATGTGAACCCGAATTCACAAGAGACCTACTCTTACAATAATATAAAACTAAACAAATGTTCGAAATGTGTATATAATAGAGTATACCTTCAAATTTTGAAAACACATGAAGAAGAACATCACGTTGAGATTATATACTGATAAAATCAGTATATATATATCAAGCAACTGGGAGTTCAGGGAAAGACCCTTAAACTATTTAAATCATAAAAACAAGTATGAATTATCTTGTGACAAATCTCATACTACAAAAGCATCTAAAATATACTCCCTCTGTCTCATAGCAACTTACAAGAAGGAGGGACACACAAATTTAAAAAAAAAAATAGAATAAAGAAAGAAAAATAGTGTTTTAAGGAGTAAATTGATAAAATTTTATATACAATGTAAAGAAATAGTGAGATTAAGTTCAATGTGGGCCCAAAAAATAAAAAAATAATATCATTTGATGTAAATATATAGATATTGTGATGACGAAATTTATAAAATAAATTTTTTTTGGGTTCGCAGATTCTTAGGAAACGTTCCAAATAAAAGTTGGTAAGTTCTTAATATGCCCCAATAAATGAGTCTTGGCGTAGAAAGCAATCACCAGCAATTAAGTTTATTGTATGCGTTGATATATTGATAATTTGTTGTATACTACCTTACATTCAACTGCATTTTTAATTTTAGTATCAGTATTTTAAATGAACAATTACAATATCCCAAAAACCTCTATAAATAAGTTTTATAATGTGAAATTTATATCACAAAATATACTTACTGATATCATAAATTATATCTACTGATACCATAATATTTTTACACTATGATATTATTTATTTTATCAGATTAAAAGAAAATTTTATTCACATAAAAATGGGTAAATATTCATAAGTTTTGATCATCACAATCTCAATGATCTAAAATTATTCTCGAATTTACTAACAAATCTAAATAAAAATAGTTTGAGCATCCTAACTCTTTCATATAAACCAACTCCACAGGCTAGATCTTATTTTCATCAACTATCTTTTCCATGGAGAAGGGATGATTTTAATCAACACTCATACAATATATTATCATATAGCAATTGCAATGTTGTTGCCATTTTTCTCCCCCTTAGAACCCATTTTTGTCCAATTAAATTAAGAAGGGATGAGAATGAGAAATAATAATGATATCAATAAATAAATTTTATTATATCAAATAAATCTTATAATATTAATAAATACATTTTAAAATATAAATTTATACTAAAAATATTTCATAGAAATTCTACTCTTACAATAATTATAAAGTAAACTTGGTGCACAATAATCTTCCTCCAATACATATTATATCATGTCCTTGGAGCAACTAGTGCTCAAAATATTTCAAAACTCAAAAATTAATTTTGATAAGATATTCAAAACATATTGAATTCCATAAATATATGCCACTATTTTTCTTCCCGCAAAAATTGATGGTAAATAATTTTTTTAAAATATGTAGTGAGTAGAATATGTTGAATAATAACTATAAGATGAAATTTTGAGGATGGAAATATAAAAAAATATATTCGTTTTGAAAATATAATTTTCTTTAAAATAAAAAAGTATATAAACTACTTTTTGTAGAATAAAGATAATATCTAATTCTTTTCCATTTTTGGAGGTGGGAGGATATGGCAGCAGTAATTGTTACCAGACAAAGTGTTACATACACTAGCAGAAATTCATGGTCCTCCTTCGTTTATTTAATTTTTTCAACATATGTC
Organism: Prunella vulgaris; assembly: GCA_026898435.1. Lineage (NCBI taxonomy): Eukaryota > Viridiplantae > Streptophyta > Magnoliopsida > Lamiales > Lamiaceae > Prunella > Prunella vulgaris. The sequence goes on from JAPKLY010000005.1 coordinate 3,451,578, forward strand.
TAATCAAACCATTTAATCACAACCCATATTAAAAGTGTGACATTTTGTGGTGCAAAATGAGGAGTATGGTCCCACATCGACAACAGTATAATAATGAAACTCCACTTATGTCACCAGGGGTATTACGGGAATATACTGATAAACTAAATGAAACTCCACTTGCCTCAGGGGTATTAAGGGAATTCTACTAACAACTTCTGTAAACCATTTTTTCTTCTTTAAGAGCATTCCCAACAGTTTGAACTCAGATTTCAACTCAAATACACCAATTTGCCACTAAATTTATCACCAACGGTAAAATTACATTTAATCATAAAATTCAAATCTTAAACTCAAGGGGGAATATTCTTTTAAAATATTCTTATTTTAATACAATTTATTTTTTATTTTATCATTATTTACATATAATTAATTTTATAATTTAATATTCATAATTTATTTTAGTATTTTTTATTGATTTAAAAATTTAATCAATAAAAATATAATAGTTCGAATTGGATCTGGAAATGATCTTGGAGAGTACTAAAATTTGAATTTGTCAGATTTGATTTGTATTTTATTTGCATAGTTATGTTTGTGTATTTTATTTATGTATTTCTTATTGTGTTTGAGTAAGTGTCTTGTGCACCAGTTACATCGCGCAATTCAAGTTCATTTTTAAAAAGTTACACAAAATACTACTGAAAAGTTACACAAATTATTACTGAAAAGTTACACTATTAAAAATACACTTTTTAGTAATAATTTGTGTAACTTTTCAATAGTATTTTATATAACTTTTTAAAAATGAACTTGAATTACACGATGTACTGGTGCATACAAGACTAAGTCATTGTGTTTTAGCATTGTATTTTTATTTTATGTTCTATGATTTTATTTGTTATTTTGTAAATTTAAATTTGATATTTCTTTTAATTAGTTACAATTTTAATTATTTATATTTTAATATTTAATTTTTATATCACATAATGTTATAAATAAATTTAATTCAATATATAATATTATATTTACCTAAATAAGAAATTACATAATAAAATAATTAAATAAAGTATTGTATAATATAAAAAAATAAAAATAAAATGTTTGCGACAATGAACAGCACAAATGGTATTTCGCCAATGAAATAGCGTCCCCCTTGGATCCCATATTTACGGAAAAAAGCCGTTTGCGTCCAGAAATAAGGTGCCGTTGGGAGTGCTCTAAGTCTAAAGATTAATTATAATATGCAATGGCCTATAAATTCAGCCCCCCATAAATTATACTTTGCTTTACTGATATTTATTTATGAGTGGTTTTTTTTATGTGAATTCGAATTCAAATTAATTATTATTAGTGTTATATATAATAATTATTATTAATATTATTATATATAGTATATTATCATTGTTATAAAAATATACTTATTTTTTAACAGTAATTATTTTTTATAATAGTAATAATTATATGCATAATATTGATAAAAAATATGTAGCAATAATAGTGTGTGCACGTAACAATGATAGTTGATATAATCAAATTCTTCAAGAACTCGGATTCATACAAATTTTTATCTATACATATATATTGTATTTATAACTTATATTGACTACTGCCCTTCAATAAAAAATTATTACTTCATTTGTCCAAAAATAATTTTCACAATTTTTTTATATGGACGTCTCAACTCTTTTTCCACACCCCAAAAAAAAGGAAACAATTTGCACTCATAAAAGTCAATAAAATAATTTTTTTATATTTTATTATTTAATTTTACATACTTCACTTTTTTTAATATACGTACAAACCAACCAATAAAAAATATTAAGATGGAGGGAGTATATCAATTCATATAATACAAATCGACTCACACAATTAAATTTACAAAAAGTAAAATAGAAAAAAAAAAGGACTGAGTGAGTATCATTTTACGAGGAAAAAATAAATAAATCATTTTACTTTCAAGCTGAACTTTTTTATTATTAAACATATTAGTAACATCAAAGTAAATCAGTTTGTTTTTATTCCACCAGTCTACAAAAAAAATCATATTTTTTTAATAATTTTTTCCTTCATCATCTATCCATCACTTAAGGATTCATTTGGTTCAAAAGATAAAATTATCTATCTTGCTAAAACGTGCATAATTTGGTACGATAGATAATTTTATCTTTTGAACCAAATGAACTCCAATTACTTTATATATATTTGATTTTAATTCAAAAATAATTAATTAATTTATAGATAAATCACATGATATTTTAAAATATTACTCCTTCCATTCTGTAGAAATTTGTGCCCAATGAATGACATATTTTTTTAAAAATATATGTATAAATTTGTGAGTATGCACACAAAATTTTTTTATAGTGTATAAATTTAGGAGAAACATCCAAATAAAAAAAATGCCCAAATTTCTGTGTAACTGATGAAATATTATCTTATTTTATATTTTCTTAAAATATGAGCCTATATATGCACTTTTACTGGATGGGGAGTATGATTTTGGTATGCTAAATAACATTTAAAAAGTTAAAAATATATATTAAAAAAAATACTATCTCCGTCCACAATAAGATCTTGTTATTTTGCACGTGATTTAATGCAATATGTCGAAGAGTATTATAGAGTAATATGAGGTCCGATTACGAATTTAAAAATTATAAATAAAAAGTATGTTTGTATGTTTTTCATATACAAATCTTAAATTTGTAAACGAAACTCACAATATCTCATAATATCCTCCGATATATTACAATTTACTGTGGATGGGAGGGAGTATTCCTATTTTCAAATCAATTTTATAACTTTCTCATATTCGGTCTCAAAGAGAATCGAACTCAGATCACTCACTCAAATGAAAAGTCCGGTGGTCAGGTGAGCTAATTCACCTGGTTTTTAGTTATTAATAATTTGTTATTAGAATAGTAGTGAGTTAGTATTAAGAATATTATTGATTTAAGTTTTAAAATATTAATAAATTATTTTGGAGTATCAGTGACTTTGTTATCGAGGTGCTCAATCATTTCGTACACCTATCATTGTAATTAATTCCAATTGCATAGTTTCCCTCTACCATAAAAAGATATGGACGAACTCTCCCTTCTCTCTTTCAATGAATTGCTATTTAAACTATATAATAATCTACAGAGAGACATGGATCAGGACAACAACTCAGACGCAAACACCTTGTAATCATCACACGGCTAAATGGTTGAATTTTCCAAGGGTCCATAGCGCTCGGCGGTCTTCGTGCGGTCGAGTGTCGTCAAGCGCCTAGACCGTCTAGGCGGTGGCAGAATTTTTTTTTCTATTAATATTTATATTAAAAAATTTCTAAATATATATTAAGTGAAAATATACATTATACGATAAATTATAAATTTAAAACATAATTAATAACCATCACAAAACATAACAAGTCAACAAAATGTTAAAAACTATCATAATACGACATTGTCCAATTTCTAAATGAAAAACAAAAGGAGTAAAATACATAGTGCGAATAAATTATGAAGTTGTTCAATTAAACTTCCATTTTTTTTAGTAATTTTAGCTCTAACTTTTAAGTTGAAATAAAAATTAAAAAAAAAAAGAGTAATGACCGTCTCGGCGCCCGCCTAGGCGACCTTGGCAGTGACAAAAAAGTTGGCAGATTTTTCTCAGTGATTTGATTTTGACATCGACGGCCGAGTGCCTTCAAGTGTCTAGGCGGTCTCGGCAACCGTCGTTTACATCTATGTTTTTTGTAGAAGACACTTTCATACCACTTAGTATTCCATTCCAGTGGAAGTGTTCCACAAATTAAAGTTTTTTATATTGATTATTTTTTAATTATTACTTTCTCTGTTTCATAGAAATTTTACACACTTATTTCTTTTAGATGTCCCAAATAAATTTGCATAGTTCTAAAAAGAAAATAATGATTTACGTATGAATTCATAAAACTTTATACATATTTATTCATATGTCACTACTTTATTTATAAAATATATTTTGTTTAAAAAAAATATATGTCATCCAATAGGATGCAAATTCTTATTTAAAGGAAAAACTATCCATCTTGCAATTAGAAATTGAGTAGTAGACATTCTCTGCTTTGGGCCAGATCAACTGCTCTCATGTTTACCATTTTTTTTATTCTGAGAGCATTCAATGTGATTGTTAAGAGAATTGTGTATTTATAGGCTTACTTTAGTCTGATGGGGTTCGGTGTGGAGGGACTTTCGAAATTGCGGTGGAAAATTTTTTCCAACCTTTTTTAACGATTTTAGTCTTGTATGCACCAAATACACTATGTAATTCAATTAGGGTCCATTTGGTAGTGTTTAATTTAAGTGTGAAATAGTGAGATTTGTATTATTTATTATGGTTTGGTAGGTGATAAATAAAATATATATTATTTTTGTATTTATGTTTGGTAGGTAATATTTAAAATGATATAATTTTATTTGAGTGTTTGGTAGATGATATATATCTTAAGAAAAGCTGAAAATGACAATTTTACCCCCAAGGGTAGCAAATTTTAACCCCATATTCTTTTTTTCACATTTTAGCACACACTGCTATTATTATCACCAACCCAAGTTCATACCCACATATTTGCCTACATATGCTCAATTTTTGCCTTTTATGATTACAAAATCAAAGCTCAAATGTTCATTTAAAAATCAATTTTATATCAATATTGAATAGTTTAAAATTACAAAAGGACACGGGGCATTCCCCGGGATGCACAATATATAAGAGCTATGAGATGCACCATGTCTCATGCCAAAAAAAAAAAAAAAACCGACCAAAGGGTTGTACACAAAACATCCAAAGGATGAAGACCTAGCAGCTGTCTGCTTCAGCATAGAACGACCAACAAAAGGAGTGTGAAGAAGGTTGACTGCTGATGCAAACAACTTCCACCGGATACCCCAAACAATTCCCCAACACAGGCAAATCACAGCTGCACATCACATGATCACACCCAAGCTGAGAAATCATACAAAGATACATAGCAGCCAAATACAAACAGACCAAGAACAGAAATCAGATGGCCAAAAAGCACAGAAGGCCACAAAACCTCAAAACAACGACCCTATTAGTGTAATACATAAGATATTATAGATGAATATTCTACAAGCCACATTTTCTTCAATGAAAAGGGGCACAAATTTTCTCTACACACATGTAACTAACATTTGAAAAAATAACAAAGTTATCAATATGAGGAGCAATCAGGTAATTATATTGGATCTACCAATTGAGAAATCTCTCAATTGTCGTATGGATTTTTTCATCAACTGATTCAATAAGTTTCATGATATATTAACAAGATAATGAACAACGAGAGACAACACTAGAGATCCGGTATTCCTGCAAATTACATTTACCCACATTCTATATTCAACTCTTCCAAACAAAAGAAATAACAGCACGCCTGTATACAGTTTATCATATACTACTTATAAAGGCAAAGTAGCCTCCTTTTGACAAAATCCATAGCACCACTGTGACTAAGAAATAATCACATAGCAACTTATACAAAAATTGCAAAGAAAACAGAACTAAATGCAGCAAGAAGTAGAACATAAATAACGAGGCATCAAAACCTTTAAGACTTACATTTTTGGATGCGACCTCCTCTCACATTACCTTCTTGCAGTATGGGATGCATTAGAATGATGGAAATCTTAAACTAGTCATTAACACTTTCAAATCAGTATCATATACATTTGTTGATACAGCATCATTTTATTTTTCCCCTTGAAAAGCACAGAGAGAGACCACTCCATTTAAGATGGCATCTCAATTGATCTTCTACCGTCGTAATTTCTAACTTCTAACAAGAAATGACATTATTAAGCTTCTACTGTCATAACAAAAAAAGAAAAGAAAAAAGATGCAACAAATGAATTCAGAATCAGAAAGCAAAACTAATCTATGCTCTTGCAATTGAATTCAAATATTGCCTAATAATCCACAATTACCTTTTTCTCAAGCAAAGTCTGAGCAATCCACTCCATAAAATGTGGCTTAGCTTTCAACTCAGTCGCCGTATCCAATTAAAAACTCAAATTCTTTTGGGGGCATTCATTAATTGGTTTTCTGGAAACAATATAAGGGTCATGAAGATTGCTGGCAACCGGGTTGACCAAGTGCGACTCGCCGTAGACAAGCAACGGGAATGAGCGAGTCATCGCGGCGTGTTAAATAGGGATAGGCGCAAAAGAAATGAGCGATTGAAGAGGGAATTCGGAAGGGATTGAATTGGAATAGATTAGCCTCCCCATTGTTAGGGATTAGCAGGCATAAATTTGTACAAAAAATATTACCCTAATTACTCCACCCTTGTGTTTGAGCGGAGATTTGGGAGGTTGCAGGGGAAGAGAGAAAAGGTAGAAGGAAGAGTTTCTGGTCAGAACAAATATATAACGTATGTCATTGTCACCATTATAACCCCTGGAGAGAACTTCTGAAGATTCCACCTCTCTAACATTAGATTCCATAAAAAAATTGTGCATCAAAACCGACGCTCTGATTCTGGCACAAACCTGATCTGAATCATAAGTGCTCGCTGGATTCGATTTGCGGGAACTCGCCGATCGCTGATTTGTGGCACTATTTCTGACGATGATAGAGGAAGATGAGGGCGATGAGGGCAATTGGGTCAATATGTACGAAAGGTTAACGGGGGAGATAGAGAATCTCAAACCCCCCATGGTATATGTTTTGTGAACTGAAACAGTAGCCGCGTGAGATTAGGAGCTACTACAAGTAGCGGGTCATGATAAAAACCGGGTCGTAGTTATTTTTTATAAACTATACCAAACAGGCATATAAGGTGAGATATGGTTTATTTCTCTCCCTTTTAACATGTACCAAACGCACCCTTACATTTTTAAAAGCTAGACAAAATATTACTGAAAAACTACACATGTTATTACTGAAAATTTTATTTTTAATGGTGTAACTTTCAGTAATAAATGGTACTCCCTCCGTCCCGTAGGAATTTGCACCCTACGGGACGACACATTTTTTAAGGAAAATGTGTTTTATATATAAAGTAGTGGCATATGGATAAATATGTGTAAAGGTTTGTGAGTGTGTACGTAAATCAATATTTCTTTTTTTGGTAGTGTGCAAATTTGTGTGGGACGTCCAAATAAGAAAAGTGTGCAAATTCATGTGGGATAGAGGGAGTATAACTTTTTAAAAGTACATTTGAGTTATACAGTGAACTTGGTGCACAATATTTTCGATTTTTTAGATTTGTTATTATTGATTTATGCTATTTTTGTAAATAATATTACTATTCACCATTTAGGAGTCTCTAAAGGTGAAGTTTAATAGGTTATTCCATCTTAGTTTGCAAAAAAAAAAAAAAAAAGATAATAGGGAATATGGGGAAGTGGGTGGACAATGAATAAGTTTGGGAGTGGAAATGGAGAAGAACTTTATCTAGAAGAAATCTAACAGATTTTGAGGAATTGTTAAATCTTTTGAACAGGTACAAGTTAATTCAATGCAAGGAAGATGTATGGAAATGGAAAGGGAGCTCGAATGGCATTTTCTCGACGAGCAAGGCGTACGATTGTGAGACTAAAGAAGAGGATGGGAATATTTTGAGAAGAAAGAAAGGTGAAAAAATATTTAAATTATTGTGGAAAAATTTTGCCCCAAAAAATGTGGTGGCAACCTCTACATGGGTGCCTGGCTACACGAAAAAATTTATCAAAACATATTTCTAATAATGGTTGGGGAACAAGTTGTGCATTGTGTGGAGGAGAAGAGGAAAATGAAGAACATCTTCTTCTTTTTTTGTGAGAAGGCGTGGTTTTTTGGAAGAAGTTATTCTTATGGTTTGGATACCAAACTTTGTGATGCATTTTAATCCTAATCTTCATTTTCTTCATAATATTTCTTTATTTGAAGGAGATGATAATTGGAGATTAGGAACTACACTTTGGATGGGTGTGGTGTAGAGTATTTGGAATATAAGAAATAATATGGTGTTTAACGGAGAAATGTTGGATGTAGATAGGGAAGTGGAAAAATTTTAAATCTTGTTGTGGTCTTGGGTGAAAGCAAAATCACAATGGAACCTTAATATTTTATCTTGGATGGAGAATCCTCTAAGGGCTCATTTGGTTCGTGAGATAAAAGTATCTATCCGTCGAAAACATGCATGTTTTCGACGGATAGATATTTTTATCTTACGAACCAAATGAGCCATAAGGAGTGTGAGTATATAACTGAGAACAATGTAATTGAGTTGTAAGGGTTAGAATATTGTACTCGAGTAAGTGAAATGCAATGTTTTTACTGTTAAAAAAAAAAAAATCCTGTTCACCAAATTGGGGAAAATTAAAAGGAACAATTAAGTTCATAGTACAATTTTTTTCTCTCTCTTCAACTGAAATTGTAAGTTATTTTGTCTTTTCCTTAAACAATGAGGGATGTAAAATTTTTTTGGAGAGAGGTATAAATTTTATTTTATATTAATTTTGTCGACTTACAAGTTACAATTAACTTTCAATTTGTTTTAATAAAAAAGATTATTATTGTTCAAAACAACCGTGTAATGATAGTCTAGATTTTGAACAATTTTCTGTTGTACAACTTTAATTAATTGTAATTTTAACTATTGAATAATAACTTCATTACTTATATATACACCTAAAATTACCAAATGATTCTTTAAAAAAAAACAATTCTTAATTTTATGAGTAAGTCTACTGTAAACTTGTTTATACAATAAAACTTATACTATTAGATACATTCACTGATACATAATATTTTATATTGTGATTTTAGTTTACAAATTCAATAGAATTGGTGAATATATCTACTGATATTATTTTCATACAATAAATTTTATTTATAGAAAATTTTATATAATTTCAATTTTTTATTAAATATTACCTATGTTGCACGGGTGCGATACGATACGAGTTTTTAAAAAAATTCTAGTGCGATTCATTAAAGATACATCTATTTATTTATATTTTTTATAAAAAATTTATAAATCAATTATATATCATTTATATTTGTTATCACTTAAAATTTGAGTATATTCAATAATATAATATAATTATGAAAAAAAAAATTCAATTCGAGTTACATTAGTTCAATACATAAATCATATTAGTAAATTCAATCTAAACGAGTGGCACACTATCGATTTAAATTATACGCAATAATAAAATTCAATTTAAATAATACTTAATGCTTATAAATAGGATTCGTGCAGTGGATTCGAGAATCCGTTAGCTGGATTCGCCACGTGGAGAGGAGCAGACACGAGAATTCAAGAATCCTACCTCTTTTAAAGTACGGGTGCGAATCCAATACTATATTATAATATTTTTAGAAGCATCTGTGTGTCACTGAATATTATATACATGGTGTATGTAATTCATATGCTCACAATCTCTCCCAATTCCCTCTTTCCTGTGCTGGGAAGTCAAGCCAAGCCAACATTTTTTGCACAAATTTTTATAAAAGGTTAAATCTAAAGAATAATATATTATAGACTTTATACTCTATATACCAAACAAAATTAAATATTTATTTAAAAAAATATTAAATACTAAATAAGAGGAAGAAAGAAAGAAAAGAAATGAAGCAAGTGATCACCTTTGATATTTTTTTTAATCCCATCCCCTTTTTCCTTAATTCGTTCCCAAAGAAATTCAAACTCAGACCACCCACTCAAGTGAGGAGCCCGGTGGCCAGGTGAGCTAGCCCACCTGATTAAGTGATCACTTTTTCTCTTAATTCATTCCCAAAGAAATTCAAACTCAAACCACTCACTCAAGTGAGGAGTCCAGTGGCCAGGGGAGCTAGCCCACCTGATTAAGTGATCACCTTTGATTGACTCGCCTAACCATGGATTTTTTAATTAATATATTTATTTTGAAGGATGAAATTATCCCTCCATCTAATCTAATGTTATTGTTCAAAGCAATTTATGCAAAAATATTATGGGAAAAAAATGGAATCATCATCAATAAATTAAATGAGTAATTTAGAGACCTAATAATTAAGGCGAGACCAGAAATAAAGTGGAATTGTGCAATGCACATACATTTGTGCACCTCCAAAGCAACAGATTTGAGCCACATGTCTTAATATTTTGTTTGCACTAATTAAAATAAATTATTTCGAGCCGACCACTTTGGGACAAAGTTTTCCTACTTTACACCACTAATATTTTTCATAGATTCTCTATCTTTATTTTCCTTTTGTTAGGATCCATGAATGTTAGGATTAATCAATAAATTTGGTAAAGTTTTGGGATTTTCTGATAAAAAATTATGCGAGACCATAATGATTTGGGATTAATACAAAAAAACGTCTCATAATTTTTTTCATTTTTTTATTTATCACATAATTATGTAATGTTTCAATTTAATCTCATAACAATTTAAATCTAACCAAAATAGTTCCAAGTCACCGAAAATAAAATAAAACGACGCCGTTTTACTTACTTTCCGACCACGTGTACGGCGGAATTGGCTCACGCGGCACGTGAGTAAAACGACGTCGTCAGTGGCCGATCCAGAAATTTATAGTGGAGTGGGCTAAAAGGTAAATATTTTGACATGTTAATACATAAAAGATATTTCTGATTTTTACTTAAGTTGTGTCCTAGAAGACTTTTAAACATAAAATTCGTTAATAGTTGAGTTTATATTTATATTTTTAACATGCATGCGAAGGTCTCATATGTAACAAGTTCACGGTGAACCCACTCAACAATTGAGACTATTTATATTAAATAGTAGGACACATTACACTGCAAAATATTGGTTGATTACATTATTTATTTTTAGTGTAAACTTTTATGTATAATCAATCTATATTTTTCAGGATAATCAATTCATACTTTTCAGTATAAACGATATCAACTGTTGAGTGGGTGAACTGGGCAATAGATGCAAATGAGACTTACTCTACCAAACAAAATCTCTCTAAAAATAAAGCATCAAATAAATAAATAAAATTGTAAGATGTCATACTTTATTCGTTCCAGTATAATTCTCATCTACTATGCACCTCTCTACGAACATCTTTAAATTACATCTTATTTCACTCATAATACAAATAAAATATATTTGTTATGTCTCTCTAATCTACATTGATTAATATCATCTCATTAAAGAATTATTTTGTCGATTTAAATATTACAAAATAATTTCCATATTAATTTCTGAGAAAATAATGTTTGTATTTAACTCTTGAAAGACATTAGTCAATTTCAAAGGTTTTAAAGTTTATGTCATGTTATTAATTTGTTATATTTCCAAAATCTTGCTTTAAATTTTTTTTATCACAATATATAATAAATAAAAAATAAACTACTCACATATACATCATACAAAAATGATTTTTTTAAAGAAACCAGATATATATTAATATTCAATAAATTAGATAAAACAAACAAATACTAAATAAAATTTTAATATTATATTAGGATAGCAATGACCGCACACATCAGTGAGAAAAGTGTAACAAAGTGGGGCACACATGATTTATTTTGGGTGGACTTCTACATATTAAAAAATTAATTAAAAATAGATATTACAATTTAGGTGGGCTAAATGTAAAAGAAATGTGATTTGAATTCATATACAGTGGGCTTTACAAATTACAAGAGGTTGCACTGGGCTTTAGCCTAGTGTAGCCCTCACATACATTCGCCCCGTCGTTTATGTCATTTCCAGCGATTTGGGACTAATTTGGTTATATTTAAATCGTTGTGGGACTAAATTGGAATTTTATATAGTTATGGGACCAAATTGAAAAAGTAAAAAAGTTATGATATCATTTTGGTAATAATTTAATAAGGATTGATATATATATATATTCTATTTTTTTTTTTATATTAAAGCACTGCTCTCTTAATTTTATAGTGAAACCGTCTCACGCAATATCAATTTCTTATTTAATTAAAGTATTCTATACGCATTTTCAAATAAATATAATTAATTCGATTATTTAAAATATATTTTTATATAATTATGCCTAATTCATTTATCAACAAAATGAAAACTAATTATTAATATATGGGATTTTAAATATACAAACTCTTGCCCATTTTATTTATAGATTAAGTCACTGCAATCTATATGTGTTAGACAAAATTGATGGTAGCAATTACTAATTATTCATTTTTTATGTTATATTTTTTTTTCAATATTTGTCACATTCAATAAATAGTATCATCAATATGCATGTAGCACGCATTATTGAACTCTTTTCTCAAATTTTTTTTTTTAAAAAAAATATTCACATAATAAAAAATTTAAGTAGGAGCCGTGTTTATCTAAATCTCTCATTTGTACAATCCCCCACAGAAAAAAGATTAAAATTAGACATGACTCGTGCATGTTTTGCTAATTAATTTTTATTCGTATGCTCTTAAATCACATATTTTTTTAATGAATCAATTTTCTATAATATATGTTACACCGTTTAATACACAAAATTAAAAATATATCATTAATTTTAATTGAACGTAACACAAACTTTAATTAAAACGTACAAATTAAAATAACTGAAATATAACAGTGTAAATGTAAAAATAAAAACTAACACTAATTTTGATTACTAAAATACGACACTAAGGGGATGTTTGGTAGGCAATATTAGGAGTTATAAATTTTGTAAATAAAATTCATATAATGTTATTTGGTAGGGTGTAATAGAAAAATTACATAAAATTAGTCCTAAAAAGTAATCTCATTTGGTAGGGCATAATATAGAGATAGAAAAAGTAATTTTATTTGGTAGAGTGTAATATGTAGATATATAAGAACAAAAGTTACTATTCAAGTCATACAAAAATTGTAAGGTGGAAATGATAAGATAATTTATTACATTGTGAACAGTGAAAATGGTGTAATATGACCCCTTCTTTTACAGGGTCGGCCGTATAAAAAACGGGTCAGCATAAAATTTGTATCCCCTACCAAACAAGATAAGTCAGTACAAAAATTCATATTATATCGATAATATACCCTACCAAACACCACCTAACTCTAATTGAAATACAACAAATCACACATTCGAAATTTAACAACATTAAATAGAGGAGAGTAATCTTTGTATACTTTTTACTTCCATTTTTCTCTTTTAAGTCAAATTAAATTAAAGGTGAAAATATAAGAGGCAATGTCAAAGAAAAATAAATATGAGATAGAAGTCAAAAAGAAAATCACAAATGGCAATGAATTAGTTAAAGAATTAATTACAAACGATAAAGTGTCTGATTTTCGACATTAAAACGATTTTCTTATAACAACACAATTTTCATGTCTTCTTGTACTTTATTGCTTACTTTTTTCCCTCTCTATTTGCTGCTCCATCATACTTTTGCTTCAAAGTCAAAATAAAAGGTGGAAAATTTTAGGTGTAGTAAATGTCATACGAGTCATATATGAATAAGATAAAGATTATATATATATATATTTTATAGTGTAAGTATAGGTATAATTTTAACAATGATGCAGAAATCGGCCTAAGCGCTAGGCGGTCCCTTGCCGACCCGATTTCTGCAAAATCGGTCATTCTAAACGTTTTAGGGTCTAGGTGGCCCTAGGCAATTTTAAGTGGGCCTAGGCGGTTCTAGGCGGCCAAAATTTTGTTTTTTTATTTTTTATTTTTTTAAAAAAATAGGTGGCCGCCTAGGCAGCCAAAAAAGTGTCCGATTACCGATTTCCGACTTCTACAACCTTGAATTTTAATAATAATATTAATTATTTAATTAAAGGTATTAATGTTTTTTTGGTTAATATTAATTTTGATCATTAAATTTTATCTTAATTTTAATTTTGATCACTAAATTTCACTGGTCATCAATATTAATCACTAAATTACACTTTTTAAATAAGTTTGGATCAAGATGTCAATTGACATATGAGTTAATTAACGGAATAAGTCTTTTTACGGTACAATTTTTTTGAAGCAATTAATTTAATAAATAAAACTTAAATTGTAACTAATTAAAAATTATATTTAATAGAATTTAATAATTAAATTATAAAATTTCATGGACAATAGAATACAAAATTATAATATATTTTTTTAAGAATTTGGAGTAATTTTTTTCAATTCAATTTGTTTAAATTTTTTAATTTAAATTATTAATCTTTCTCAATCGGGTTTCAAGGTTTTAATTAAAATTTTAATTTAAAATATATTTCAAAAATCATTTTATATTATTTCAAATCTACATAAATCCTAAACTTTAAACATTAAAACTGAAATAAAAAATTAAAATACTTCTTTTATTTAATTTAAAGTGATTTTGCATTTAATTTTATAATTTTTATGTAGCCTTTTTAAACATGTGTTTTTAATTTTAAAACAATTTAATTTATTAAAGAGCTGTCTTAACATTTGTCTATTTTATGTTCACACTATTTTTATATTTTAAGTTTTATTTATTAAATAAACTTCTTCAAAAAAATTATACTTTACACCCTAAATTATGTTATTAGGTGACTAACTATCAAATAATATCATAGTAAAATTTTTAAAAAAGTGTAATTTATTTATTTTTTATGATGAGTGAAAGTTAGTGAACAAAATCGAAATTGAGATTTGGAGACTAAAACTTATATCAACCCAATTTTTTAACTAAAAAACTCCCTCCATTCATAATAATTTTTAAAATTTTATTTTTCAACATACTTTTATAATGAAAAATTATTTATAAACTTCACTCTTACAACATTCTCAATTTTACGATATTACTTTTGGACTCATACAAACACACAATTCTCCTCTTTTACTTTATACATTAAGATCATATTTGGACAGAGATTACTTTATCCTAATTTTAGGTGAGCACATATCAATCTTATATTTAAATCTTCATATACCTCCATATTATACACACTCTAAATAATCACATCATCATTTTTCTTTTGCTCATTCTCTATCATACTTTCTTTATCCTATTTTTTTAATACCAACTCTCTCTCATATCATATCTCTATTCATTCTACTATTTAAAAAGCATATGCATTTTTTTTAAGTGTGAACAATTTATGACACATAGTGAGTATTAAGTGTGCACATAGTTGTGAAGCACAAGATTGTTAAGCAATAAAAAGAAAGAAAGGGTAGTAGTCCAAAACATAAAAACAGGCAACATAGAAAAAGTAGTCGAAAATAGAAGAGCAAGAACAAAATATGTGCATTTATTTATCATAGGAATATTCTTGAAATAAATGATTTTTAAAAAAATAATAATTTTGGACCTAGTTTGGTCATGCATCCAAAAACTAACAATAGTGGCTCTCATGATTCATGCTATCAGTGTCCATTGGAGACATTCCCCAAAATTAGCCTTTTTGACTTAAACAAATTGACCACTCCATTTCTCATTATTCACATGACTTTTTTCGTCCACTATTTCCCCCCATATATTTAATTGGTCCACAATGTCTAGTAGTTGACATTATTCTTTGAGATGACACTTTTTTGTTTCATTTTTATTTTATTTTCTAATTTATAATGTGCAAGCTACAAACTACATGGTACATGAACCATACCTAACCTACATACAATATTACAGCAAACCCATATGATATGTCTCGATATTAAGTTTGCACAAAATACATTGAATTTAAAAAAAAAAAAAAAAAAACTCTACCATACTGAATTCTCAAATCCTTTTTGAAGGACGAAACTTTAAATAATTCGTTTTTAATGTATAAAAAAGTATGGTATATAAATTCACATTTAATGAACTTTTTAAATTTAAAACAATATATTATATGTGCACATTTTTTAAGAATATCAAAGTTCAACTTCTAATAATTAAAAAAAAAAAAAACTAAAAGATTATCCTACACATGCATGCTGCGAATGGGCTTGCTAAACAACGCCTCAGGCCCAAAATTGGCCCACAAGTTCCAGCCCAAGAACATGTCGCAGGATAAATCCCAGCCCGAAATCCATCAAAGCTTCACTTGTCTCGTCTGCCTTGCTAGTTTGCATTGATGGAGTAGAAGTAATTAATATTTTTATCACATTTACCATAATGACCCCATAATAAAAATTTATCATGTTTTGTCATATGAAAAGGAAATAAATCATTTGTCCCATTAAAATAAAAAAAATTATCAATCCTATCCATTAAAGTAAAGTATCCTATAGCTATTAAATTTCTGTCCCTTCTCTTTTTTCAAATAAACTAACACTTATTAAAAAAAAAAAATTGGATACCACAATACTTACATGTTTTTCTTTACATTATTCATCTTTAAAATATAATACTAATTTTCATTAAATTCAGCGTCAATTCTAAAAGGGGAGAAAGTTCCATGAACGGAGGGAGTATGCAATAACTCATCAGTCATCACAAGAGCACCCATGATAATGGAAACATAAAACAGTTTACATTAATGCATTGTCTCAAAACCCATATGTGAATATGAAGGGTAATATATACGAGCTGCTAAGAAGATATAAGGCTTGTTTGCAAAAACTAAAATAAGTGTAGAATCACTTTTTTTGGGAAGCTGGTAAGACTCGGCTTATCCCAAAAAAAAGTGATTCTACACTTTTTTAAGTCTTTGCAAACACACCCATAATATAACTGAGACTAATAAAGCAGTAGATTAAAGACTAACTTACCCGACATATATCACCAAATTTGCCCTAGTTTTAGAAGCAGCAGAACCATCCACCAAAGTCATACAAGTATACAGAATCAATAGGAATGGCGTTAAGCCTGCAAAGTCGCTTGGTTGCTATCATTAACAAAAGAGCCAACAGTTTTGAAGTAGCGCATGAGACTTCGGTGATCTTTCACGTAAAGCCACGCTTGTAGAAATGGAAACAGGCTCTCATTTATCCCACGCTCTTCAATATAACCATAGAGAGCATCCCGAACCTTTTCATCAACCTCTCTGCAAATTGATTAACATTATGTCAGTCAAGAGAGTTAAGACACTGCTCAGAAAGAAAAGAAAAAGGATAAGATTCTCCCATGGGGCAAATTCTGTTTGGAGCCTTCAGTTATATGTTTAGAAAATACTTGATAAAAATGATACTGGAAATAACTTTCTAGCTAAAATCTCGTGATTCTCTTTGTTAGCGAACAAAAAGAATCAGATAGTTTATTCGTCAATGTGCGGGTGTTTAAGCAGTCTATACTACATTCAGAAGGATACTAAGTTCAGCAGCCAGATGTAAAGAAGCAAATCCAGTCTCCTTAAATAAATTAATTAATAACTTAATAGAACTTACTCAAAGACTGGGCCATTGTAGTTAGTCGGAACCCCAAGAAATGTAGACTCTGATTTTGGTCTCAATGTGACAGAATGAATCCCAAGAGCATCTGGATACAACCCACAAAGGAAATGCAACGATTCTTGCTGCCCTGGCTTAGAAATATCAACATGAACAAATAACTGATTGATGTCATCGCCATAGTCTTCTGCAGAAACACCTGGAACCATGTCAACCATTCTCAGCACTGATATGCTGATCTCCTCATCTTGAAACGTCCGCTTCAGAACAGGGCCCCCAGAACTAAGTGCCCCCTTCACCACAGTATATGGAGAGGGGGGGATTACTTTCTGAGAAGTACAAGTTCATAGAATAAGCCACAAACCATTTACAGAAAATTCGTCAAGTGTCTAAAAAGAACAGCAATGTTTAGTGGTCTTCCATGAGTAACAAAAGCTAGAAGTCGATTACAACCCAATATTGCAACTTGATCATATTGTGCAACAAAATTACTAGATCCATACCATTTAAGAAGCATAACGTTATATACCTTTCAGTTTTCACGGAGAGTAATAGAATAGCCAACAGGTGCTCATACATGTTAAAAACTTAAAATAATACTTTTATGGAGATACGGTATCACTATTACGCATTTCATTCAAGGAAGTGTCGACGAAATAAACATCTACATGATGTTACAAGTGAGAAACCAGCATGATATGGTAGCCAATACTAGACCAGATAATGCAACGGCATGCTCACCAAACCCATAACCGTTGTTACATATCAATCACTAAACGGGGATCCAAGACCTGAACTGATATATACTTCAATCTAACACATGGGTAAAAGTGAAGCTCACAAAAACAAGAAATAACTACTTCAAATTTTCCGAAAATTTGTTCTGAAAAAGTGAAATGGAAAATGTAATCAATTTTGGGAGAATGAATCGAACATGAAAAGGCTTGAAATTAAGACCAAAACAGTCCTGTTGCCTGAAGATAATAGTCAAATTAAAAGTAGCAGAGCGGTAATTCCAAACCAAGTAAAATCAGTTAGTAGTAACAGATTAGAACTACAATCTAACACTCGGACAATAAACTGAGGAACAACATAAACACAGAATTATGTGTTTTTATTTTTAAAAAGGCGTATAATGAATCTGCGTAAACCCAAAGATGGGCACAAAAAACTTCCACACAATCACAGTTTCATTCACAATGAAATCTGTACAAATGCATGTAGAATCAAAATTCATGTGTATATACATAAATATTGAGAGAGAGAAAGAGTCCTCACCGGAGGTGGATTCATCTTGGAGACTTCGAGGTAATGGTCTTTGAGAGATCGGAGGATCATGGAGTTCACGGAATACGACGCCGTCGACGAAGACCGAGAAGCTATCGTGCGCCACGGCTGTGACCTCAGTCGGTGTACTGCGCCACCGGCGCATACTAGAGCCTTCCTCCACATTCTGTTTCGAGGTTGCGCTGTTTTCAGCACCTCTTGGAGGGTTTAACGTTTTAAGGGTTTTATGCAACGGTGTCGTTCCAGGCTTGAATTTATCATTTAATTTATTATGTAATATTTATTTTTTAAAAAAATTAGATTAGGTACATTTGTATTTAAAAAAGAAATAATTTTAAATTAATATATTTTTTGAACACTAATTTCAAATTAGTAAAAATTACTATGGTAATTTTCTGTTAACCTTTGTAGAGGAGAGTAGAGATGTTAAACGGGCTGGCTCTAACCCTACAGGGCCAGCCCTACAGGGCTCCGGGCCTTAGCGGTTCATCCTTAACGGGCCGCTATATGCTCGGACCTAATCCTAACCCTAGCGGTCCGCGGGCTAAACGGGCAACTAACGGGCTCGGGGTAAATTTTTTTTACAAATTTAAAATTTAATATAAAATAGAACTAATGATTTAATAATTAAAGTTCACACATCCTAAAAGTTTTGAATTAATTGAGATCTAACTTATTTATTTATTTTCTATTTTAATATGTAGTTAAGTTATTAGTTAATAATGAATTAGTAATTAATAATTAATAAAAATATAATTAATAAAGTTTACAATTACGTAACACAAGTGAGGAGAAATCAGGCCAGCCCACAGCCACAGTACATAGACCCACGGCCCACACCTCCACAGCCCACAATCACTTTATACGGGCCGCTATATGCTCGGACCTAACCCTGTAAAAAACAGGGTTAAACGGGCCGGCCCGCCAGCCCGCGGCCCATTTAACATCTCTAGAGGAGAGGACGAAGTAGCATGCTTTGCTTCAGTCGCGAAATCACGCCGTAGCAAAAGAATTATGAGGTTGAATGTTTCCACTCCGGCGATGTTCAGAATTGGTTCTTATTCATCTACTTGCGCCATTGTATCTCTGCATTACTATGACCCTTCTTCTGTCCTCTCATCGGAGATTAATTCACCAAGATAGATACTTTCTCTCCTCGAAACCCAGGTTTGATTTCGGGTGTATCATTGCTATGTTTCACAAAATTGTAGCGATAATTTGTTGGGTTCTCTTGTAGGATGATACAGTATTCCGCAGCCTTCCAACTGTTCGACAGAATGCTTGAACGGGATGTACCTGTTACACCTTTAGCATTGCGATTGATTGCTTCTGTCTCTTGAAACGTGCCGTGGACTTAATGTCGTCAAGATGCCTTTTCTTGGATGGAAATGTCATTGAGGCCGAAAATTTGTTCTAGAAATTAATGAGAGATAAATGTGTGAGCCGGATGAAGTTGTGTACCTTGTTGTGATTCATGGTTTGTGCAAAGCTGGGCATACAATCAGGGCTTCTGATTTGCTCATGTATTGTAAAAATGAAGATGCAAACCTGATATTAAAGCTTATAAGTTATAACACGGTAATTGACAGTCTCTGCAAGATAGGATGGCTGATGATGCCCTCCAACTCTTCTCCAAGTTAACTGAAAAGGGCATGTCACCTGATGTTGTAATGCACAACTCAATGTTTTAAGGCCTATGCAATTTTGGTAGATGGGAGGAGGCCTGATGCTAATTAAATAAGATGGTGGCTCACAAAATCTCCCCAAGTGTGATTACTTCTACCATTTTAATGGATGCTTATTGTAAGGAGGGAATGCTGAAAGATGCAGAGGATGTTCTTGAGATTATGATGCAATCTAATGTTCAACCTGATAAATATTGCTTATAATGCCTTGATAGATGGATACTGTTTACAGGGACGAATGTATTAAGCCCGAAAAGTCATTGATTCAGCAGCGGGGTCAGGCCTCAAGCCTGAACATTGTTTGCTACAATAGTCTGATGAATGAATATATCAAATAGGGGCATGTGATTGAAGCCTGACCATTGTTTCTTGAAATTCCTTGCAAAGGGTTAGAGCATATGACTGTTACTTATAACCCCATGATACAGGGACTATTTCATAAATGCATATATGATGATGGCTTCAAGCTTTTCCATGAGATGCAAACTCAACAATTGTCTCCAGATATGCACTTGCAATATACTAATGGAAAGGCTGTGTAGAGCTCAACGTACTACTGAAGCATAATCTTATCTCCACAAGATGGAAGGTAAAGGTGTTAGTGTTAGAATTATACGGTATAATATCATCATTGTGATGGATTGTGCAAGGATAATAAATTTGACATGGCAGGTTGTATGTTCAACAAACTGCAATTAAAAGGTTTGCAGCCCAACTTTTATACATTTAATATCCTTATTGGTGCACGTTGTCAAAAAGGGAAAATGCTTGAGGCTAAGGATTTACTTCTGCGAATGGGGAAAAAGTGGCTGCTCACCTGATATTTTAACCTACAACATGTTAGTCCAGGGTTTCCTGAAAAGGAATGAGCCTCATGATGCAATTCCATTATTGGATTTAATGAACAGGAGGGGACTCTCACTGGATTCGTCGACTTTTATGATGTTCCTCTACCATCTAAAAGTGGAAGGTCAAGATGATATTCTTTTCAATAAAGTTAAGAAACTTTTGTCATAGTTATATGGCTTGTTTGATTTGGTTTTTACACGATTAGTATTATGTGTTTTCTTATTTTGTATGTACCATTTATATTTCCAATTTGGTAGCCCACCTATTGTATATTTTGTCTCCCCAGTAGCAGGATGTGCTATTTTCATTATGTTATATGGATAAATAGTGGATGTCAATGATATTCTTTCACTGTGGTACTACAGATAACTAGCTGATCAAACATGATTTAAGGAAACCCATTCATGATAAATAAGATCAAACAAGATGAGCATACATCACTTATGGGTCCATTGATACAGGGAATCCAATAGGCCATAACTTTTGACTAACTCTTAAAATGGCCCAAATCTAGACTCTACCCTCATAAGTTGGTCTTACCTGATGATCTTGGGGGCACTTGGTTGAAATTTTTCAATGGTAATAAAATTATAAATTTATGACAAGGTTATATTATTAGCAATTTGCTCACATTTTAGAATAAATAGGAAATAATATATGAATGTTGGTTGATGAATAGTGGAACAATTGAAGAAATGTGATTACAAGAAGGGGCTATATATCAAAATGAGAAATGATTAACTTATTTTGAGCCTCATTACCTTGTGTGTATGAGTATGATTGAGGTAAATTGATTATATTTTATTTACATTAACCACCTCAATTATTCATGCTCATTCTTTTTACCTTTCTTACTGATTTTTTTCTTTAGCAAAGCTCCCCTTTGGAGCGTGTGGTTTTAGAACTTGGGTTCTTGAATCCAAATGCAACTGAGGAAGAAATTGAATGGTTGATTTGTTTTTCTTTTATAGGGCAATGGTTGATTTCTGGGTTTGCAGCACATGTTTTTATGGGTTATTTTTGTTTCATCAGTGTTCTGGGTTTTGAGTCAAAGAATTGCAGAAGCTTTGCAACATTCTTATTTCTGGAATTTTCTTGGATTTTGAAAGAATTTCATCTCATCTAAAAGTCCGAACTTGTAGAAATGTGTGGATTCAATTCATTTATTTAATTTCTCTAACAAGTTTATTAAATATTTTAAGTTTTGACATTTACACCATTTTCTCTTCTCATTTGGAATTTTCTTGATTTTGGGCGCTTGATTCAGCAACGGTTGAGTTCAGTTGTTTGTGAAATATATAGCAAATGCTGGAGAGTTCATTTGATTCTGCAATTTGAAATTTGATTTCTTTTTCATTCTTTGATCTTCCTTTGTTGATTAATGATTCTACAATAGAAATTTGATTTTTCATTTCTTGATTCTCTTGTAAAGTGCATAGGGTATTTATTTTGCAAGTAGTATCTTAGATGCAATTCCAGATTTATTTGGTTAAGTGGCAAATTTTCTGCAAGTCTATGGTGTGACGCTGTGTGGGCGTGATGTGGGTTAAATTTTTTATTTACAAACATATTATAATCAAATTTAATTAGGATGTAGTCAATTGCACCTGGATTTTGAACATTTTTTTAGCACCATTTAGTGTTACATGTAAAATGAGTGTATTGAGCAAATACTCCCGTGTTAATAGATGCACCCTTTTCAATATTAAAGAATAAAGAGTGATTTACATATAAGTTTAAAAAAGTCACTATATGTACAAATAGATGCTATGCAGAAAAAAATAAATTCTTCTGTGCACCCAAGAAAAAAATCTGTGTTAAAATAGTCCTACACACTAAACTTAATCAACATCGTTTACAACTCTCTCGGTAATGGAATTATAACTAGGATCGATACTGCAATTATAACTAGGATCATGCATGATGAGCAAACTTAGGAAAAGTCAATCTAAGGCAAAATGGCACAACAGTCATTCCAGTCCAAAATGAAGATGATAACTTAATCCTCCTATTTCAAATTCAAAAATTTGAACAAAATACTTGATAATAAATTCTCTTTCCCAGCATGCCACGAAGACTATGACAAGATTGTCTTATTATTTCTATTTAACAGCAGGCATTTAGCAGACAAAGAAGTCACAGGTCAATTACACAGCTACAAAGCCTTTTAGTGAAGGGAACTTTTAAAGCCTACTAATCGTACAATACAGTTCAATAGTTCTTTGACACAACACGCACTCCCTCCAAAATTGACACTTTTTTCCTCTCAAAATTTCGCTCGACATAACACAAGAATAATAATAACAGCAGAGCAGGCAGCATATGGATGAAAGTCACTTTTTTCCTCTGAGTGAGGGCAGCTGATCCATCCTCCTCACCTCTTCCGGTTCTTGTTCCTATTGATTTTCACTATCTTTCTATTCGACTTATCAACTCCACCACTGCCCAATGAGAAGCCACTACCACCTGCGTTGAATTCCAGACTGCCGGTTGCCTGAAAAGGAGATTGGCTCTGTGCAGCAGCTTGATTTTGTTGGCTACTGAAAAGAAACGGATTTGATTGTGATGGAACAGTTGACCCAAATGCGAATCCAGGAGAAGGGGAAACGGGTGGTTGACCAAATGCAGACGATGGCACTGGATCCTCTGCCATGCTGTCCTCTGCACTCATCTGATCATTTCCTGTAGAGGCGGCTAAACCACCACCCATAGAGAAAGAATTACCAAAGATGGGCTGTGTATTGGACAATGCAGGGGAAGATAGAGCCGAAGCTGAGGAAGTAGTAAATGAAAAGATCGGGCTTGGTGAGGCAACAGTGGATGAATTGAAGACTACAGGTGGTGCAGGTGCAGCATTTGAGGATGTGGACGGTGCACCAAAGCCGAACCCAGTAGTAGATGGGGTTGGAGAAGCAAATGAGGAGCCGAAAACTGGTGTACTTTGTAAACTGGAGCCAAAGGCAGTAAACGCAACACCACTCGAGCTAGAGGAAGCTGACGAACTCCCACCAAGATTGAAAATACCAGAAGTGCCACTGCTGAACGAGCTACCAGCATTAATTCCTGAAGCAGATGCAGAAGAATTGCCACCAAAATTGAAAGTTGGGGGAGTAGTGCCAACTGTTGTGGTGGTAGTAGCTGATGAACTTCGACCAAAATTAAAAATACCAGGAGAGGCACTAGTAGCAAAGGCAGTAGCAGATCCTTCTGAAGCAGGGACGCTTGTTCCAAATTTTAATGAACTTGATGTAGGCCCACCAACTGGAGCAAATGGGTTGGGACCCAATGAGGAAGCTGATGAATTAAAATTGAAAGTCGGGTTGGGTGAGGAACCTAGAGAAGTGCTGGTATTCACACTGAATGCAGGTGCTGATGTAGCTGAAAATAATTGACTGGAAGATCCTTGAGAGACAGGTCCAACACCAGAAATTAGAGAATTACTACTGGAACTACCAAAGAGTGAACCCTGAAGATTATTTCCTGTTGAGGAACTAAGTCCAAAAATGATATTTCCAGAGCTTGCTGCTGCAAATGCTGCAACAGTAGATTGTGAACTGCTTGAGCTTGCAGAACTAGGATTTATCTCAACTTCGGCTCTCTGATCTACTTTTTCTGAGATCCCAGATGTTGCAGTTGATGGAGCTATTGGGGAACCAAATTTGGAAACAGGGCCAGCGAGACTTAAAGGCTTCGTAGTCAATCCAAAAACACTGCTGCTAGCAGTGGTTGAGGTGCTGGTGCCAGTTGAAATGAGATTGGTAATGCTTGATGAAGAGGAAAACAGTGGACCACTGCCTGTGGATATCTGATTTGAAGGAAATGGCACATGAGAGAAGCTTGAAACAAGAAGTCCATTGGATGCTGTAGAGGAAACATCATCACGTTTCCCATTTATATCTCCTGGCTTTGGAAGGTTTAGATGAAAACCTTTATCTGATTCTACTGTTTCTACATTAGAGACCATTGACGCAGAAGTATTGCCCGCGCTGTGCATATGCATTTAAACTTTCAAATCAAGAAATTCACAATACACAACATTAAAAAGTAAAATATGAAGCTAACTAACCTGCTGGAGCTTCCGGGATCAGTTTCTGCCCTTTCAGTAAATTCAGCAGGTAAGGGAGGAAACTTATCAGCAACTTTAGAGCCAAAGCTGAAAATAGGAGGAGAATTATTTGCTTCCTTGGGTTTGTCAAAGGCAGCAGATGATGAAACAAAAGATGCTGACTGTGAAGTTGCCAGTGCTTTTTCTGATGCCGTGACAGTCATGACACTCGATCTTTCTCCAATTGTGATACCACCTTGACCAAATTCATTTGATCCCCTTGAGATAAGACCAGAAGACAACTTATCTTTTGACTCTATTATGGTTTTTCCCATCTTGTGTTCTTCATCAGATGCACACTTGCTGTCCATGAGAAGGGGACCCATCATTCCTTTCTTCTCAAATGGAGATCTAGATGCAATCCCATTACACTGCACATCATCCTGCTCCGATGACTCCTAGAAAAGACACCAAGATTCATCAAATAACTAAGATGAGAGAACAATCGTAATTTAATTTAAAGTTTCAGAAGATGGTACTAGATATTAAATAAAACCATGTAAACCAGATGATATACCATAATTATGCAGCAAACACCAGTTAGGGAGAAAAACCCAAAAGACGAAAGCTTGAAGCAATATTTGAACAAGTCCAATTTAACATACATACCAACCCGAAAGTTGATACTTTGAATATGAACCCAGGCCAGAGACTATAATTAGCATGATGCCATACTTTAAATAAACAAAAACAATGGTTACCTCTTCTGCACTCATCCTAAATGCTCTCTTCTTTGGTGGAGGTTGAGACGCACCATTCTTATCATAATCAGCAGCTCCAATGCCAGAATTTCTTAAGGTAACCGCAGAATCATTGTTCAACACAGAATTCGATGGGACAGAAGAAAAAACGGATGCTTTGTGGGGATTCTCTTCCACATTTACTTGCTTCTGGGGAGAAGAATCACGTGATTCAGGTAGCAAGGCATTGTCCCCAAACTTCTGATCATACAACAGGAACTTGGACGAACCCACGTCCTCTCTGCTCCCAAGAGCTTGTCCAGAAAATACACCAGCGGTCGATCTTAAAGGCCATTTCTCCCGTGCAACAACTAACTTGGACTCTGATGATTTTTCCTTTGGGCTTAATTTTTCAAGCTGCTGCAATATTTTGGCAGCAACCTCACTGGACTGGCTAGGAACACGGGCATAACTGGTACTTGGGACAGTTCGATTCTCATTTTCTTCAATATTTTTCAAGGAGCTGCCGTTCCTTCGATCACCAATCAGTCCAGGCTTCTGCTTTAAATGAGACCCAGCTCCCACTCCCTGAGCAGTATGATGAAATCTAGGAGTTGATAAATTAGATTTCTGTCTGATTCTTCGCATAGGACCCACAGAAGTAACTTCATCATCGAGGACTGAACTTCTGCGCTTTAAGTTCTGACACATAAAGTAGTAGATATCAGAACAGGTGAAGACACCATAGAAAGGAAAAACCCAATCTTTAAAGCCAAAATGCTACAATTCACATACCACTGGTGAGGATTCAAATTTTTCATTGTTCTCCACTGAAGGAAGGTATGAAGATGTTGACGGCCCAGCATAACCATCATTGTTGCTTCCACTTCCCTGAAATCGACCAAAATATGAAGAACAAATGAATTGAGGAACCTAACTTAATCCATTTACACATAAAATATATTTAAATGAACCTTGAGCACAGAAGCTGAATGAACTCTGGAATATGGTGTTCGAGCCATGTTGTATATAGCCGATCTGCTTCGAGATCTAGGGATTACAAAACCATTTTCTGGAGCACCCAAGCTCATAGTAGCCTTCTTAGTCAAGGACATGATAGGTGATTTTGAGGCGAATGGCAAGTTAGTTAGCAACCCCACCTCTTCCCTACCAAGTTGACTGCGCATTCCAAGCTCGGAAGGTGAAACTTTTGAAGGCCTACTTCCCATGTAAGCTTTTGCAAGTTCAGCAGGTGTAGCAATACCATCCTCATGGACCTGAAGGAGATTTTATTAGCAAAAAAAAAATAAGTGCGTGCAAAAATATATGAAGATCTAATCCCTGCCCACGCCCCATTCCTCTTAATCTTAATCTTACTTGTGAATTGTGCACCGGAGTTGATACAACAGCAGAAGATCTAATCCCCACATCTCTGTTTCCTTTCAAGAGACCACTTGTAAACTCTTGGCGCCTGCCAAATTCTGAAGCATTCTCCTCAAATTTTTGGTTTACATCATCATGCGACAAGTCTACAGCCCGTGATTGCAGTAGTTCTGTCAGATGGACAATCTCAGACCTGCATAAAGAAATCTCTTTTGGTAAATAAGCTTCAAAATAACAATTTATGCACTTACAGCGTATAATAGTTGATAAACCTTGACATATCATATTGAACAAAGTCACGTGCAACTAAACTGGACTCTCTAAAGCAGCAGATCAGTCAGTATGACAGTTACACACAATCACACATATTTCAGTAAAAACCAGAGAAGTGGAGTAGCACAACAATTAAGATGGCAAACTTACATGTCAAATGCCAAAATTGTGTTACCAAAAAAGAACTGTTTAATATTAATGCAAATAATAAAAGAATTCCCACTTGAGAGAGAAAACTTAGTGAGGATTTTTTTTTTTCAAATCCACAAAAAAAAAGAGATACAAAGTCACTGCAATGTCGCCAGCAAGAAATAAGATGTGCTTGTAAAGCTCTTTCCATGAGTGTGATCGTGACAACTCGAGAAAGAAGCCCCAACTGACTATGTGACAGCGGCTGCAGATGAGAGTGGATTCAATATGGAGAAGATATATGTGCATAAATAAAACATAATGGATAGGTCAATGTATGTGAGGAGAAATGCAATGACTAAAGGCCAAAACAAAACAAGTATATGTACGATATTGCAAACAGCAGCTGGCCAGATAATAAAATGAAAACTGTCATTAAGCTACTCTAAGATACAAGCTCCTTGATACATCATATATGCAAGTCACAAACGATGGATATATTATCTTCCCACTAAGATTTTTTTATGCCTTACCTATTAAAGGTTTTTTGCTTAAACAATTGCTCAAGCTCAAGGACCACATTGCTGCTAGAACTATTCATCGGCTGTCTACACTCACCACCTCCAGGCTCTTGTGCGCCATCCTGGCTGCTAGAACTATTTATTGTCTGTCTGCAGTCACCATTTCCAGGCTCTAGTGCACCATCCTGACCCTTCAAGAAATCAAACAGAAAGCCAATATATTTTTCATCAATACAATAAAAGGGGGCAGAAATACATGAAATGGAATATGTACAGCTAACATTGAGTATTAACAAAGCACCAGTAGCTTGTGTATTCACAAACACCTTGCATTAAGGTCCAACTCTAGAGTCCAGCCTAGAATGCACTTGCATAACATTTTTATGCTTCACCAATCATTTTACTCCTAAGAAAGTTTATACTATCACTTGCTCATAAAATTGAAAAGGCATATAAGTCTAAGCAAAATAACCATCCATTAAAAACTAAATGGACATCAAATGTTCGAACAAAACCAAAAAGCCACTTTGCTTAGACAGGCATCTCAAATTCTGGGCTTGGCCACAAGAGGACATAATTTTGACAATTAACACCAACGAATACACATATAGACCTTATAAATGGATCTTACAAAATTTGCTAGCAATCCAGAAATAAATTGGCAAAATAATCTGTCTAATGTCGATACCTTCATATACATGAGGTAAACAAAGTATCTAAAGAGTGAATATTTTTCTAAATAACATCACATATTCAATGCAGACATCACTTATCGTCAAAATTAATATGATACCTTTCTCAAAAATTCTACTTTAACTGAATCACATACTAGATTTCTAAATGAACTTCCACAAGAAGTCCAGCACCAGCATCTACAGAAATACTAAGTCAAATGTCTGGATCAGAAGAATCCTTAATGATCTTCTTTCCATATTCCAAGAGAAATCTCAACTGCTAAGTGCAATCTGGGTCTATCTTATCATCAATTCATGACAAGCACAACCAACAATAAGCATGTTCCCTCCACCCGCACCAAATTGTCAACAGTAAATATATAAATGACAGAATATATTACACATGCTAATCAGAAGTCGCATACTTCTACAACCTAGGGAAAGGGTCCGGTCCTTCCTGAAATCACACATTCAGTGCTCATCAAAATTTATTCATTCACATGCACAGGTTATTGACTAAAGGTACCATTTAAGTTAAGCAACTACACCGATAAAACTGAAGAAGCAAATTCTAGAATGTGACGGTTCTCACTAATTAACAAGTCTAATGAATAGAAATTAGCATATGTTAATATGACGATTATCAGAACAAAGAAATGTTTATAATTAAACTTACATCAAAAGCTGCCTCGCGATCCGCATCAATCACATCAGCATTTACCTCTGTTTAACCATCAAAGGACCAATGTCATAATATAACCCAGAATATAAGTCAATTCAAGGCGATTACGAAATATCGCACCTCAAATTACCAAGTGCTCCTACTAAAAAATGCTATTGCAGCAAATAACAAATGAGAGCTACAAAAGCAAATACAATAGCAGATATAACAACCTAAAAACAAATGCAGTTAATAGCGTCGGACAAAAGAGGCAGAAACTAAAGATGGATTGCCCTCTCGTGAAAGTAAAGGTCAAGGTTCAGCTGCAGCACTAACGACATTTTAGATTGCGTGTACTAACGACAAGGAAAGCAATGAATCCACGAATACAAACCAAAGACAGTTGAAAAGGAAGACATTGTCATTTATTCACTGACCAATAGTCCCCCAATTCTTAACACAACACACACACACAAACTGTCTTGGACCCTTGCACACACAAGATATATCAAGTCCGAATAAAACAGTTGACAGCATAGAATATTAAACTAAATACGCAAATCAATGCCAACTTTGTAATGAATTAATATCACTTTTCCACAATATACCGCCCAATGACTAACTACTTAAATAAAATCGAAACCCAGTTCAAAAAAAATTTAAAATTTACAATATAAGTATATAAAACGAAAACGTAAAACAATTTCTCCACAACAGCGCATACCTAATTATTCAAACAAGAACAGAAATACTAAAATCAAATGAAAAAATAACAACCTAATGGCTGAGGGTGGGCCTGAGGCGGTGGAGGAAGACCTCTACCAAGTACGGAACCAAATAAGCGGCCCGCCCCGTAGGAAATTAGCTTTGAGGCGGGTTCCACGACCAATTTTGTCAACCAACTGCTGTTATTGTTGGTGTTGGTGTTGCTCACACGAAGAGCGGTGGGAGGACGGTCGTAGGGCGTCGTCTGCCTGCGAAAAGGCTTCTTCCGGAACTTTCCTCCGGCACCTCCAGCGCCATAGGGAGAGGAGGTGGTGGCGGTTGCTCCGCCTTCTTCGGCTGTCGCCATCCCTTTTCGATTTCGAAGTATGCGTGAGAGAGAGGGAAGGGAGGGGGCGAATACCTAGGGTTTTTATTTCTCGCGGGGGTCAAAAAAACGATGCTAGATGATTATTAATAAATCAAAATAAAAATCCATATTGGGCACCGAATAAAAGCACTACTATAAAAATAAACTTTTCCGGAAAAAGAAAAAAAAAAAGGTCTATTTTATGTGGTGTTATTTCCGGGTGTCAAAATTTGATCCTTCAATATGCTTATTTTTGTTTTCAGAAAGAATATGATTTAAATTATTTGGAATAATTTTTTTAATTTAATCAGCAGGTTTTATATATGTGGTTCACAATATTTGACTTCATTCTTGAAATTTTTATGGATTTATTAATACATATAATCAAATTATATTGAAGCATTATGTTAAGAATTTTGTTTCTACTATATAAATTTTTACACTGTGTGCTTGTTTTGGAATTCACACGGATAAATTTAGTATGAATTTGATTTTTAAGAGCCTAATTGTTAAACTCACATTTAATTTATATCTACAAATACCTATAAAATTTATTATATTTTTTGATACATCACACTCTTAAACTTATATTTATTATTCATATATTTACTTAGATTCATAGATTCTATAATTTTTAATTGTTAAACACCCCCCCCAAATAAAAATCTTGATTTGTTCTCTTTCATTATAATTTTTTTCTTTTTTGTTGTTGTTTTGTTTAAAAAAGTATATTTATTTATTAATATATGGTGGATCACGTGTTGATTTTTATATAAATTAATAAAGAGTTATGAAAGAGTCAATTGTAATTGTATAAAAAAATATTTATTTATTAATATATGAAGTGTAGCTTTTGTATTTTATGAAATGAGAAATTTATTATAGAATTTTCGAATGAGAGAAGTAAGTGTAACAAAGGAGTTACATGTTTACGCTATATAATTTTTTTAGTTCTTACTTTTGTATATTGTTCTTTAAATTTCGCATGAAGGTCTGCCTAATTTGATTTAAATCGAACAAATTAATAAAAAATAATCAAAATAAAGTTTTAGTATAATTTTAACCTTTTATTTGTAATAATTAATATAGGGAAATATAGAGTGAAATTGGATTGTATACAACTTATTTGGATGATATGAATTATTTAATTAAAGAGAATGAGTTATTTCGCAATAGGATATTAATTGTGAAGGTACTAGTTCTTTCACTAAAAATTGTAAATTATTTCACAAACGAGTAATTAATTTTGGAGCATACAAGTTATTTTTACTAAAAATTATAAATATTTATTTCACACTATACATATTTTAACAACATAGCATATTCTTTAAAATCCTATTAATGGATTTTGGTATATTTAATCTGTTTCAATAAATATTTATCTATATTCATTTATATATCATATTATATAAAGATAGAGTTTTAGTATCTTATGTTAACTTTCAAGTTTCATCTATAATAATTTTATTTACTACATTATGTCTTTTGAAAAATCTTGCATATTCCTAAAGACTTATCCACACTGATAATTTTATATATATAAAAGGGGTATGAACATATTGTGTTGGCTTTAATATTTGGTAGATTGACTTTTTTTTATAGAAATTAAATCAGTTTTTAAAAAATACTAACAATTTATTGAAATTAATTATAAAATTCTTTTATTAAATATTTTCAATTAATTATATTAATGTAAATAAATAAAATTAAACTCGCATAATGTGAGAAGAGATGCTCAAGCATTTGAACCCAAATTATGTTTCTATTAAGTAATTAATTACAATAATTTTAAAATAATCAATTATAATAATTCGTTGAAACAATAAATATATAACATATCATCTCGCCTCGCGATAAACTGAAACAGCAATCACCACAAAAAGAAAATCATATATATGATATTATATTATTTTGTCTTTCTATAAACTGAAACAACAACCACCATAAAAGAAAGACCATATATATAACATATTATTTTGTCTCACTATAGACTGTAACACAATCAATATAAAGGAGGGATCACCTAGAACAGAAATTCGGAACCACACTTATTTCTTTTAGTGTCTCAAACTTAAGACCTAGGGATGTTATGCAAAAGAAAATTTGATTTTTAGTACAAATATTAAAATTATTACTAACATTAACTTTAAGATTGCAGCTTGTACGACTAATAACATGGCAAGTGCACCTGCACTTAAAACAGAATGTAACTAGACCTCGTACTTAATTTTTATTTTGATTTACAATTGTACTTGAACTTTTAGGAAAAAATTTGCACTATAAACATTATTCATTATAAAATTATTTAAAAATATTAAATATTTAAATAAAAACATTTTATATTACGAAATACACAAATTAACATCTAACCTTACCAATATAATAATTAATTATGTCAAATTCATATCTCATTTAGTTATCATATGTCATGAAACGATCTAATACAAGACTACCTAAAAAAAAATCATTCGAAGTAATACACGATGCAAACATCGTATACAAAAGATTATCATAATGTGAATAATTAAGAAGATATCATAAATTTGATATCAAAAAATTGGAACCACCACTTTCATCTATAACAACAATTTACACATAATCTACAATAATTAATTTTCACGCAAAAATACCTTACAAAAACCTCCAATATCTTAATCAAACATGTTTTAAATCCTTAAAAATAAATATTCAACAATTTCATCTTGAATTAATAAATTAACATACCTTCAATAGCAACCACCTTCTACACCAATCTACTTCCGGCCAAAAATTTCACTGCTATTTCCATGATCACCATTGAAGCAAGAAAACAATGGTGACAAAAAATTTACTTCACCAAGTAAGAAAATTCGATTTTTACAGTCTCCATGCAGCATACGAACAAAGATATTACAGTATACAAGATAACTTGGCCCGGGAAGGAACGTATAACAGACTAACAGTAACTTATAAGGGTTCCAGGTATTTCAAAAACCCGTAACTGTTTTTACCATCTGACGAGCAGAAGAGGAAACGAAAAGAATAAAGAGAAAAGGTTTTTTAAAGCCTATGTTTGTTTCGTGGCTTCTCTAAAGTTTATGCTGAAGCTCTTCTCCAGACCTCGTTTAACACCACCAGCAAGGGGGTTTCCCTTTTGCATCATGGTTACAAACTCGTTGTAATCTATGCGACCATCCTGCATCGGAGTTAGAATTTTGTCATATATATGATAGTGCAGTTGGTCTTATGTGCACCAGTTGCACGTTACAAAGTACTACTATTTTTAGTTTTCAGCCAAATGACTTCTAGAAGAAATTTTTTTTTATACCAAATTAATTATCATTGTGCACTATCCAAGAGAATTAAGTGATCAGATTTCAATGTCGTCCCTCGGTTTATTTTTGTATATAAATAGGAAAAATACAATAAGATCATCCTATACGTATATTTATTTTTATAATAATGAACGAGAAGTGGACTCACATTGTCCTGGTCGACTTCTTGAATCATTTCTTCTAGACTAGAATCGTCAAATCCAAACTCCAGACAGGCTTGTTGAAGCTCGTCAAGAGTGATATAGCCACTTCCGTCTTTATCAAAGTACGAAAAGGCAGCAAACAGATGATCCTGTTTGTCAATTTTGTTGAGATGCAACGTCGCAGCTATAAACTCTCCGTAGTCAATCGTCCCACTATTATCAGCATCAGCCTAGTTTCAGAAAGTCGAATTAATTCAAGAATCTCACTACCCCCATCCAAAACAGTTGACAAGAAACATGAAGGTATGTTGCTTTTTCCCCATAACTTGCATTAATTATGAGTTTAGTCCGCCAACTTTTTTTGGCTTTGAAATTTGATCCTTTACTTTCCCAAATTCAACAAGTTTGGTCTTTTAGCTGGATTTGGTGAACTTAAGGGACTACTTTCAAAGTTGAAAAAGTTCACACACTAAAATCAAAATTGGTGAACGTTAACAAGTCAAAAGGAGAAAAAAAATTAGTCAATTGAATTCAAAACAATTTAAAAAGTGAAAGAGAGATTTGTGATTTAGATAATTACTGCTTGCATGAGATCATAAATCTCGGATTCCTTTAGGTTGGCCCCGAATCTCTTGAGTCCAGCTTCAAGCTCTTCAAAAGTGATTTGACCGCTATTATCCGTGTCGAGCATCTTGAACATTTCTTTTAGCCCAGCAATTTCATCTTCAGACAGAGACTCTGCAATTACCTGTAGAAAAATGTACTTTCAATAAAACAGAAATATTACCCAAAATCAATCGTGTGGAGAATGAGAAGCTAGGGCGTACTCTAAGAGCCATCTTCTTGAGCCTATTCATAGCGGAAAATTGTTTCATACGGCTTAAAACTGCGGAATCAAGAGGCTTGTCGGGTGCCACACCATCAACTTGAACCCAAGGATGGCCTGTAGAACATTAGAAGTTTGATGAGTAAAAAAATATGCAAATTTATTAATATGCTACATGTAAATGTGGTGCCAAAATAGATTGAAAACTAAATAATATTTTTTTAAAAAATTAAATTATTTATTTATGCATGCTAAGATATTAACCAAGTTCCTTTTTTTAGACTAAAGGCTTGAACTAAAACATATTTGTGAAATATTATCTAGACATGCAAACATATTTGCTAATTTCCAGATAAGGAAGGATGTCATCGACACCAATTACACGAATTCCATGATAAGCACTTACAAAGGACTTCATGGGCAGTTAAACGCCGTTTGGGATCTCGGATGAGCATTTTCCTTACCAAATCTTTTGCATCATCAGATATGCTTGGCCAAGGGTCTGATTCGAAGTCCAGATCACCATGCAAAACTTGCTCAAATATTCCTTGTTCATTTTCTGGCATCATGACGACAATTAAATACACACGCACGAACACACACACACATACATATATATATATATATACATATATATCATTATAAGTGACAATTTTTTATTTTTTTTGTAATGTTGACAAGATATGGTATATATCAAGATAAAAAGTTCTCACCAGACCAGAATGGAGGAACTCCACTAAGCAAAATGTAGACGATCACTCCAGCACTCCACACGTCAGATTCAGGACCATACCGTTTCCTAAGAACTTCAGGTGCAACATAATATGGACTGCCTACCACGTCGTGAAACTTCTCCCCTAAAATTTAGAAAACCACCATCTCATAATTCTTGGATAGAGAAAGTGGAACAGAGATAAATATCAATAGGAGATAAAACCATTTTTTTTTTTCAAAAGCAATATCTGCTTTTTCTATGAAGAAGCCACTAATAATGTTAAAACACCTATATTTATGCAAAACAGTTACACCACTCTTTGTTAAAGCAGTCAAAAAGTTAAATACAATTAATGTATATATATGAACAAACGAGTCATAATTAATGATTAATCTAAATCCACATACAAAATTCAATCCAGAAAAGGAACTAGATGGTATATGTATCGTATTTCATTACACATTAATGATTAATCTGAATCATGATACCAACACTAATCCAGAAAACCAATTAGATCACCAAAAACGAAATTCCCCGCCCCCGGCTTAAAATCAATTGTATAAAATAGCTCTAGGTCTCATGAATGTCCAGATACCAAAAATGTGGATCCATCATATAAAGAAAATGAGATCTTAGTCCATACATGGCACTGTAGCAATATTTTTAAAATAAATAAAGAACAGGGTATTTCAAGACCAAAAGATTATGCAATGATCATACTTCTAAAACAACTAAGACCCATTTCAACAGAGCACCTTAAATCTGAATATTTTTCTTATCTCCCCATCCAAATGAATCTTGAAGAGTTATAACCAAATTAAGTTACCTGGCTTGAAGAACATCGACAATCCAAAATCGATTGTTTTGAGAAGCGATTCCTCCTTTTGATCAACAAAAAGGAAATTCTCGGGTTTAAGATCACGATGCATAACACCCAAGGAATGACAAGCTTCCACCACTCCAACAATCGTCCTAGTAAGTTCAGCTGCTTTCCTTTCAGTATAATGGCCACGCTGTATAATTCTATCGAAAAGCTCACCGCCCGCGCACAACTCCATTACAACATGAACTGCAACAGCATCCTCATACGCCCCCTTAATGGATATCACATTTGGGTGGCCAGCCAAGTGGTGCATTATCTGAATTTCCCTTCTAACATCCTCTACATCCTCGTCCGTTAGTAGCTTCCTCTTAGCAATCGATTTGCAAGCAAACTGAGTCCCTGATGCCTTCTCCACACACAAGAATGTCGTCCCGAATTGCCCTTGCCCTAATTTCTTTCCCATACTGAAAAACTCCTTTAAGTTGCCCGTTTTCCTCTGTAATACAGAATCTGTCCTAAGGCCTGCACTAGTGTTCCTCTTCATAGGCTTCTTAGTCTTTGTAGGCTGTTCCTCTTTCGGTTGTTCCTGTTCCGGCTGTTCCTCTGGCTTAGGCATTGTCACTCGTTCCGGTGGTGTGTTTTGGACAGGCATGGGTGACTCTAACTCGTTTGTCGTCTCATTTTTCACACTGTCTCCATTAACGGAAGAACTGCTCTCTGGGATAGGGGATCGCCACATGGCTGCAGAAACTGATTGCAAAAACCCAGTTTTTGTAATGCTAGGCCCAACACAAGTATTCCCCATCTCTCCTTTTAACAATTCCTTGATCAACTACACCAAAAATGCCCTAGTCTTTTACCACTTAAAAATCAAGATCTACCTGAAGATCAAAACTGAAAAGAAAGTCAAAAATCCCTCCAATTAAAATTTCAAGAAACATTCTGAATTACACTAACGAAGCCAAGCAATTTACATCAAAAAAAAAAAAAAAGAACAACTAGCTCAATTGTCAAAGATCTTGAATCAGCTCAGACGAGGGCACCGCACACTTCATTCAAACAAGTGGAATTACACAACATAAAGCATATAATCCATAAATAACAAGAGTGCAAATCAAGAAAATTGAAGGAACGTCAAACCTAGAGAAAGTCAAAGAAAAGAAACCCACTAAGAAGAACAAATAATCAGTGAACAGAGAGAGAACCCCATCAAGAAAGCAGCAAATTTGCCACTTTTATTTTTCTTCACTTCAAGTTAAGGGTCAAAGCATACCGATAAAGAAGAGGAAAAAGATGGGATCTTGATGATAAATACCAGGTTTCATCGACGCCCACTGAAGATTTTATGCGAACTGATCCATTTCCAAAGATGGGCTCCGATTAAATTAGTAAAAAATTCAAGCAAACGACTAGAATAGTGAGTACAAATATTAAACATGAAAGTTTCCGTCTCTATTTAAATGCTTGTGGAATAGAATATAATCTAGATACAGCGTCGCACAAGAAACGCGTTTGAGTAAATGAAATTCCGATTTGGCAGTGGGTTTTGTCCGAACGTCAACCAACCTTCAATTATCGGCGGTTTTGGTCTCAATACAACTTAGAACTGGGTGTACGCGTTTGTGTCCCGAGATTTATGGTAAGTTTGCTCCTCAATCCGAGGCTGATGATTGTGTGGAGAACTTGCATAGTGTTTGTCTTTAGTAGTATTTAATTGTGATTAAATGCAATTATTACGTTTGAGATTGATTTTGAATTTGGATTTGAGAGATCGGATACTCTTATTAATGACCTAGGTTGAATGTGATCGTTTGAGTAGTTCAATGCTCGTTGTGGAAGATTTGAGATGAACTTTTGGTAAGAGAGACATGGACTTGATAGTTTTTTTTTTTTTTTTTTTATAGGATGAGATGTAAATTAAGGAGCTAAAAGTGATAAGTATTTGTAAGAGAAGATGAATAAAATTCAAATTTCAAAAATAAAATTTCATAAAATTTTGTGTCATCTGGATTTTGAATTATAACAACAGAATTTATATCAAATTAATTAATAATAAGCTTGTCATGAAACTATTTTAAAGTATCAAATGTATTAAAATATTTATCATAAGTATTAAGATTTGTGGTCAATAAAATCTATAATGATTATAATATAATATCATTGATCCAAATTTTTTATACATTTTATTAATTTTTTTATACTCCTGATTAAATATTTAATACTTTAAAATTATTTTATGATAAACTATTTTTATACAAAATTTTATTGCATTATAGAAGAAAAGTATCTCCCCACATCCCTAGAATTCTTACCAACTCAACTATAATGCTTATAAATTTATGATGAACTATTTAGTTGGAGGTTAGAGTAGAAGATGAAAATGGAATCAAAAGAACATCTTTGGTTGATAAGTTCCATTCCTTGAATAGTGTCATGATATCTCAAAGAAAATAAATGGCTTTGATTATTTAGTAAAAATATTTGATTTATTTTGTATCTCATAATTTATAACAAATAACTATTTAATGATAGTGTTTTTTTTTTAACAAATTCATTCACCATTAGTTGGAGATAAGGGGTCCTCCAACCCTTACAACTAGACTTGTCAAAATAAGTTGGGCTCGTTGGGTCAGTTCGCCGCGCCATAATAAAACGAGAATTGAGCCAAATGTTTTTAAGCCCGCATGAAGGTGGGCCTAGACGGGCCAGCCAGTTTGGGTCGCGGGTTGGGCGTGGCGAGGCGGGTCGCTGGCTGGGGCGGGTCGCTGGCTGGGGCGAGTCAGCCCGCCAGTATGTATTTATTATATATATGTATATATATGAATACATGTATTATATATGATATTTTTTTATTAGTTCTTAAATTTAAAAATTTTATTATATATTTTCTTAATTCATTTCCAACAAACAACAAATCGTCAAGCCCTTCTAACCAAAAAAGTAAAGAAGAAAACCTAAAAGCTAAGCTCCAAACTGTCGCTGTCATAGTTAATCGTGGCGCCGCTTTACGCAGTCCTTCGACTTTTCGCCTAGTTAATCACTGCAACCAAGATATTTTAATTATATAGTGGTTGATGAATTTTGAGAGACTTTGTGGTTTGTGTCGTAAGATTATTAAATTAATTTCTGAATTTAATTTTAAAAAATTTGTGACTATCGTATGACATTTGTATTATATTTAACGAACTATATTTTATGAGATTTGTGACTCTCGTAGTGAGATCTTTGTTATACATTAATTATGTAATTTTATTTAGTGAATTTAGTTGAAGGTATAGTACTTAATTAAACCCGTCATTAAATGGGTTGGGTTGGAGTTTTTACGGCCCGCCATATTTGCAGCCCCCCTCTCGCACTATTTGCCCGTTTTGACAGCTTTACCTACAACAATTCAAAGATTATAGATTTTCTATACATTACACTTTTAGCAATACAACCAAATTCATTTACATCATTCTCCTAAACAACTACTAGGATTCTTGAACCACATTTGTATGAAGGAATTTGTCCTGAGTTTCATCTTAATGAATATCCAGGACCACATTCTCGTCTTGATTTCAACCACCAATCTAGAAGGATCAGAGACAACGTTCTCAAATAATAATGCATTCATTTTCTTTCAAATACTCCACACAACATAAACCCAAAGACTTCAAGCTTCCTTAAAAAATTTGACTTCCCAAACACCTTATCATATTACAAAAGGTGTATAACCGGATTAATATGAGTAATCATAGATATGTTCACCCACCTATAATATAAATATAAAATCTTCCGAGCAAACTTACAATTTAAGAAGAGATTAACTAAAATGCAATTAATATTCCCACAATCCATAATAATACTTTTTTTTTTGTTGCTACCCGTTTCTTAAGATTTTCCACGCTATTTATTGATACCTCTTTGGAGCTTAATTTTTCCAAATCCTCTATTCAATGATAGTTTTATCATCGCCAACTAACATCAATTTTATAACACATTATTATTTCATTCATTATTATAAATCAAGCATTCCTAAGTTCATTAAAGTGGTATTCAGATAATATTAATCAAACCAAAAATTGAAATCAACTTTATGTTTAATTACTAAAGTGGTCCTTTAAGTTAAAAATATGAAAACCGAGTTTTATTATTGAATTGATACTTATCGACCTTTATGCAATTGTATTATATGATTCTTTATTGTGTGTAATGATAAAAAGTGAGCGAGTGAATATGAGCTCAACAGTCAACACCAATCAAAAGCTTAGGTCAAAGATGAACCATATGAATTTAATGGGGCAAAATTATTAATTGTTTCATTATAGATAATGTTTAAGTCTTCTTTAATTTGGTTTAAGCAATAATCTTGTAGAAACTCAAAAGTGTGTGCATAACTGCAAATAGATGAGAATTCGATTTTTTTTTTTTGTCATGACGAGTATTGACTAAATTTTATATTTATGTACGTAAAACTAATACTACAGGAGATTGAAAAAACATATAAAAAAATATAAAATGCTTTGGGCATAGACTAATTATTAACTCACCTGGCCACCGGGCTCATCACTTGAGTGAATGATTCGGGTTCGATTTCATTTGGAAACGAATTAGGAGGAAGATATAAGGTTGACTTGGAGATATTCTTGGAGTGTTTGCAGAATTAAAAAAAATGGTAAATTTCAATTTTTATAATATTTGAACATTCATTTTGAATGTGCAGATTTTAATTTTTTTTTCACATTTTCCCCTCTTTACAATTTAAGAGAAAAATGTGTCCTTCTTTATTTTTTCCCTATATAAAAAAATAGTTTTATACATATGCAAAATACTGATTTGACAAGACATAAAATACTATTTATCTTTGACTTTACACAATAATTGGACACATTTGGTTATTGTTCACATTTGCTACTACTCCCTCCGTTCCAGAAGACATTGTGGTATTTTTTGGCACGCAATTTAAGAAAAAAGGTATAAAATGTGCATTTTTATGAATATTATATGTGTATTGTGAGAGTGAAATTTAATAAATAGTTTCCACTTTTAAATATGCAAATTTTTTGTGGAACATACCAAAATATAAAGTATGCAATGTCTTTTGGGACGGAGGGAGTATTATTTTTACGGTCAATATATATTCAGGTGAGATGCAACTATACTATTGAATGTGTAGTTGTACTATTAAATTTTTAACAATACTATCTATATATGTTACTCTTCAGGTTTTTTTTTTCCGGTAGACATTTTTTTTCTACGAGACAACGATTGTACTATTGAATATGCGTTTGTACAATTGGATGTGTCTGTATTGTAGTGAATTATTTGTTATTATACTAACTGTTGATGGGCGAGCCACTCGAGGTAATTCGAAGAATCAAGAGGTCGCCTCTGTAGTGCTGGAGCTCGCCCAGGGCTCACCCCATACCATCATGGAGGTCTCGCCAGAGTTCATCATCACGCAACACTCACAGACCACGCAAGGCAATAGAGCTCGCCCCAGAGATCACCCGACTCGTCTAAGAGCTAGCCCATGAGCTCGCCCTTAGTCTATAGGATCCCGGTGGTGCGCTCTTTTTCCCTCCGTCCGGTTTATCCACAAGGGTGGTTTACGGCGAGGTTTTTAATGAGGCCCATCTAGTCTAAGGCATTGTGGTAGGACGAGGCATGAGATAGGAAGCGGTGTGGGGAGACTAAGGCGAGGGTAAGGAACCCTCGCCAACACCGGAGGCCATCTAGGCTCGTAAGGTGCCGTCTCACACTCACACACCTATAAATAAGACCTCTCCTGTACTATTCAAGGGACACGCTCTCATAATCAATACTACTACCCTTGCAATATTTCTCTCTCTAGACTCTCTACTCCCCCCTCATATTTTACATCCAATAACACAAATTCTTGGATTATTGTTTGGTAGAATTACATGTTATAATTAGCCACATAAACAAACATCGATTAACAAATTCTATCAACACTAACCTTCTGTGATTGTACTATAGTGTTATTTATTATACTAACTCTTTTGTGAATGTACAATATTAAAAAAAATTATAATTATTCAGTCCCAAAATTTCCCCCCAAATATTTCCAGAGAACCAAATTCATAAAATAAACTAAAAAAAATCCATAGATTCAATTTGAACACAATTTCAAACAAACAAAACAACATCATTACACATAAATGATTCGCAACAAATTAGATACAATCTATACAAATTCAACCCAAAGTAATATTACAAATAAAAAAAAACTCAAAATTACCATCAAATGAAGAAAAATAATTCAAAAATACCATTCAAACCGTAGAAAATCACTAGTCACCGTAAATTGCCGAAAAATATGGACTTCAAAACCAGTATACAAAAAAATCCTAAAAAAAATTGGCGCTAATAACCACCCCACTTTTGACTAAGAACAAATAAAAAAAGAGAGGAATGGGGGGGAGCTCGACAACACAACACCACTCACCATCACCATAAATGTATACAAGCAACTCAAGCTTTAAAGCTGCCATTGTTGCTGTCACCCATCAAAGCCGCCACCACTCCACAATCGAAGTTGAGATAGAGGTCAACATTGCTGAAAGCCCCAAAATTGTCACCAATCGAAGAAGACATCGGAAGTTGAGAATACTATTGAAGTTATAGTCGTCACTGTTTTAAGATACCACTGTCCAGTACTTGTTCAATGGAAAGGTTGAAGAAGTCACTTAAAACTTGAAGAAGTGCTGAAATTTAAAGAAGGTTGAAGAAGTGTTGAAAAAGTTTTCATTACGGATTTATGGGTTACAATTCTTGTGAATCTCTTGATTTCTATCCCAAAGGTCAAGAACTTAATTTGCGGTAGTAGTATCAGAGTCTCAAGGTTTGTTCCGGATTTGACCTACAATTTGATAGTTGAGTGAAGAATTTGACCCATAGTTTGTTAGTAGTGGAAGAATTTGACTTACAATTTGATAGTAGAGAGTTGGTTGAGTCGTTTGTGACTTATTCCATCGAACATATTAAAACTCTTTTTGAATCTCTTATTTATAAAAGATTAGTGACTTGAAGAGCAAGTGATATTCTCAAATTTGAGAATAAGAAAAGAATAATGACAAATATTGAATATATTATTATATATTTTATCTCTAAAATTAGAATTTAGATAATATATAACACTGTTAAATTTAACAAAATTTTGATGTTTATAGAATGCTTAGAGAGAATAATTTTATAGTATGAAAGTGCTTCACTAATAGTTTTTTGTAATATAAAACAGAGAAAAAACCAAAAGAAAAAGGTCGATGTAATTTTTGCAAGGAAAAAGAAAACCATAAAAGACTACTTAATTGTAAGGATATAGTATTTTTCTTAAAATTGATCCAGTTTAATATGTTTCACAAGAGACACAATCTTTCAATCTTGGGCATGGTTATTCTCCCCCCATTTTTAATTACTTCACCCTCTTTTTCACTTCATTATCCTAAATTTTCAGTTCATCCTCTTTAATTTTCTAAAAAAAACCTAAAAAATCATGAATAGAGTTTTCATATGAAGGATTTGAGGGTGAATTGATCAATTTGTAAATTAAGAAAACATAACAAAAATATATTTTAGTCTTTAAAATATATTTTAAAATAAAAAAAATTAAATGTGGAGGTGAAGTGATTAAAAATGGGGGGAGAATATTCGTGTCCTTCAATCTTCTTTTCCTGATGAAAGAAAATCTACAAGATTTGATTATTAGTTATTTACCTTATTTTATTGGTCAATAACCTATTTCAATGTATACTTAAGGAAATAACATATGTTCAAGATAATAAATTGAAAGAAAATCTCCAAATTTATATTTATTTATATAATCAAATGGAGTAGATCAAAATTATAAGATACACCAAGATTTTTTTTTAAGAATTTGCATATCTGTTGAAAAAGTGATTATATTTTTCTGCACAAAAATATATTTTTTACACTAAATTAATTTATAATTATTATTAAATTTTATGAATTATTTTATAATTTTTAATTTTTTTTTTTATAAATTGGAGTTTTATGAGTTAAAAAA
This sequence comes from Prunella vulgaris, assembly GCA_026898435.1. Taxonomy (NCBI): domain Eukaryota; kingdom Viridiplantae; phylum Streptophyta; class Magnoliopsida; order Lamiales; family Lamiaceae; genus Prunella; species Prunella vulgaris. Next base: position 3,495,979 of record JAPKLY010000005.1, read on the forward strand.
AAAGGAGTTTATATGTAAAAATCGAGTTAGAATTATTTTCTGAAAATAGGGACCTTGGCTTTTGTGTGCACAACCCCTACATCAAAATCCCAATCCAAGTTTTCAATCAAAACTCCCCCGCATCAGTTGAGGCAAAATTAACCTGAAACAGAGAGATTCTAACATGAAGATTGTTCGTAAGGACCTAACGCGCGATGGCCCTGGAAGTGTGAAGGTTAATTTCTTGTTATATTTTTCAGGATAGATTAAAAATTCCGCATAATCGTTTTGCCTTTCTTGTTGTTTCATTACACTGAGAAGTTTGTAGAAATTGATGTTTTCAGATTCAATTTAATGGTTTTTTTTTTTTTCTAATTGCTGGGTTTTGATGCAGATGATTCCAGAAGATTCGGACGATTTGTGGCTTGCCTATAATTTGATAGCAGAGGGTGACACTGTCATGGGTGTTACAGTGAGGTGTGATTTTGCGTTTTAGTTCACTGATTTTCTATATAGTTTTAGCTTGTGCTAATGGCTTAAGATTTCATATTTTTTCATTTACTTTCTTTCGTGTTTTAATTTGTACTCTGTGTTTGCATTCCCAATGAATTGGTTAGTTATTCGTTTTGTTTTTATTAATAAATAATTCGGGCAGTCGCATTATCAAGAAAGGAAAATTTTGTGGATAATTATTGTTCCAGTTTTATTTTGGTCCATTAGAGAGATAAAAGGATTTTTGATTTAATCGACATTCGAGTATGGCGTGGATAAAACTCGTTGCTCTTTAGGCATCAGGTCATTGGGACTCTATAGATTTCCATGCCTCGGATTTAGCGGTGCTTCGGTTTTAATTGATACCGTAATCTGTGATACCTCTTTTCTTCTATTTGTAATCTGTATGTAATGATTAATTGAGATCAATTGTGTTCTTTCCGACAATGAAATTTGAACTTCTTTATTTATGCATAAGGGACTTGTCTAGTGTCTCTATATTTTTGTTGAAATCCTGAAATAGATCTTCTGTATTGTTCTTCTGTAGGAAGGTTTTGAGGGAAGCTGCTTCAGGATCAAGAGATGCAGAAAGAGTAAAACTAAAACTAGAGATCAAAGTCGAGGTAACTCTCACAGTTGAGCTTTGTGCTGCTTAAGATAGAGAATTTATATAATGTTGATTCTCTTTTAGTATCACTTTCTCGATTATAAGTTGTTTGTTCCAACAGTGATGGCGAATCAACCATTTTTCTTTTAAAGTTAACTTAGAATGTCTTTTAATTTGCTCCTGGGATATTTGAATTGTTTCACAGTTGACTGATATTCCCTCGTTCTCACCTCTTCCATCTCTTGTGTGTTTACAATATCAATGAACCAATCCCTTTCTTGGCCTTAGACTTCAACTACTCATGTTTCTGCAGTAACTCTTTAGAACTTAATTTTCTATTTTCCCGGGATTCTCTGTTTTGGGGTTGGGGTGGGCCGGTGGGGGGTGTTGAGAGGAAAAGCAACAGGAAGAAGAAAAAGGGAGTGTTGAATATACAAGAAAAATACTACATATGTGGGAGCTCTTTTATTTCTACTTGTTCATCGGTGAGTGTTATTCTTCATAAAAGAGTAATAAGCCTTGTTATACATGTATTTTGAACAAACAAATTTTGCTCAAAGCTGTTATGCTATCACGCAGGCGTATCAGTCATCTAGTGCATATGTCTCATCCATTCGCCAAATCTATTTGCTAGTTTATGATGCACTGGATGCATATTTTATTGTCTAATGTTTAGAAAGCTGAACCAAATTTTGTTAGCATCTCATCTGGGTTGAGTAAGAAGAACCTAATTTAGTAAACATGAGTCATCCTTGAATTTTTTTCTCAGATACTTAAACACGTTATCTTCATAGCAAGTTAACGTAATACTCTTCGATCATATTTACTAAATCTTTTCTTAAAAAAAATTTATATAATCCATTTATGGGATAACAATTTGATTGGAATTTATATTGGAGTTCCGTTTTAGTGTTTAAAGCTCTAGATAGATCATTTTATCAAGTACAAGTAACTGATATATATGGTTGAAGCACTTTGTGTATATCTCTATTTCTTTTTTTATGGTTCTGGACCATATTGACCATATTAGCTCTCATTAGCTTGTCTGCTAGACTAAGATTGAACATGAATCTCTTCAAAATTTTAGGCTGTTGAGTATGATAAAGAAGGATCCGTTTTACGGATACGTGGGAAGAATATATTGGAGAATGAACATGTCAAGGTAGGTGTCCTCAGCCTTCTGTCCTTAACTACTCTTTATCCTTGGTGCTCCAACAGATCTGGTTTGCATGCTTCAGATCGGGGCATTTCACACACTAGAGCTTGACCTCCACCGTCCGTTTGTATTAAGGAAGGTACTTTTTTTTGGTTTTAAACATATTTTGAAAACTTTTTATTATAATGTGCATATTTGAGGACCCCTCCCACACCCCAATCCCCCCAAAAAATTTAAAATTAAAGAGCAATGAGTGGTATAACATGTCATGGAGGAGAAAGATAATGGTATGTTGTAGTTTAATGACTTCATCTGATTCATACATTTAATAGTTTTCACGTATTTGTATCATGTAAATAGCTTTCTGTAGAGATGGCTTGAGTTCATGAAAGAAATTAATCTGCTTGATTAGCTATAATCGCGGAGCGTGGGGGATCTTGTCTCTAATTGTAACAGATCTATTCTTGGCTGTAAATCATCAGTTGATCTTCAATGCTCTAAGCACATTATAATTAAAAATCATGACCACATAAAAATCAATACTTTGCTCTATTCATGTTACAGTAACAATATTCTAAGCCTTCATCCCACTATGTAGGGATCCAGTTGCCTATATGGATCATGTCTTGCTATTGTGTCCGGTCGAAACACATGCTCTCATTTATATATAAGTATAACTTCTATGTTTGCAGTTGCTTTAGCAGTTAGTTCCCGTCAATTCTAGGTCAGCGAAATGATAGAACTGAACTCTGAAGGGGGAAGGAGCAACCCTAGAGCCTGACTATGTATCTGCTTCTGATAATGATATGATTTTGATTTTATAAACATGTGTTTTCTCTGATGTATACTAAATAGTTTATATTTAATTCCCCTTGCTGAAAAAAATTAGACTGCATAAATACGTGCTGTGCATTATTCAAGATTTTGTCATTTATTTAATACCTGAACAAAGATAGGCTGTATATACATACTGTGCATTATTTAAGATTTTTGTTATCTATTGTAGGAGTCCTGGGACTCAATGGCATTGGATGTTCTTCATCAAGCATCTGGTATACACTCATCAGCATTTACTTTTCTCTCTTTGCTTTTGGCTTTACATATTTTTTTTAGCATATAAGTATACCTCTAAAGCATAGAAATGAGTGCTTCTATTTTCTTTTACGTTGAATGCATTTGTGTGATCCCTCCCACCTTTATCTCATACCATAAATAATATTGACCAGAAAGGAAAAATCAAGGGAAGAAAATGAAACAACGCCTTAAATGCAAATATGTTTCATTCACCCTTGTTTCAAGATTAAGGATCAACCGAGAAATAAGAAGGATCGTGCTGTTACATTTTAGTGAAGTAGTGGCGTGGTGCTTATCTTGTTAAAATAATTATCAGACACCCTTTAAGGTTTGTCGTAATAAGAGAAATATCCCCACTGTGTTAGATATTACATTGACAACATATGTATGTGTGTGTGGTTCACACAAATAAATAGACTAAAATGCAGTATAAAGTTTTTTGTTATTGGAGTACTGAACAATTCTTGACAAAAGTTTTAATATGCTTTTGTAGAATTAGTGTCTACTAGTTAAGAAGAAGGGTAAGGTGCAAGCAAATAAAAATTAAAAAGTAGCAGCAGTTACTGCAGATCCTACGGGGCTTCTCAGTCAACCACTGAAAATGTTGCTTCACACAAATGAAGACTTATGATCTCTATTACTATTATAAATTTATAATATGAGTTCTTATGTGCTAATTGCTAATTGTGACTTGTGATTTTTGTAGATCCAAAAGCGAGTGCGGACCTGGCCGTTGTTTTGATGCAAGAAGGTCTAGCTCATGTTTTACTTATTGGTAAAAGGTAATTATATATTTTGTGGTCATGCTATATTGTCAGGGAAGTTATTAACTACGACGCCTCATATCAATGTGATCTTTTTTGATGTAACGAAATTACAGGTTTCTTGTTACTTATATATGTACACATGTGTGTAGATTATTATATTATTCCCCAGCAAGGCTCAGTTCTATGAGATGGACATGAAAAGTGATTAATCAAATCTCCTTTATCTTGTGAACGGTTTATCATGTTTTGGGACTTTCAAATGCACTTCATTGAAGGTTGTTCTTAACCAGTATTGTCTAAATTTCATTACTATTTGACTCGTATTTCTTGTGACAGTCATATTAAGTAAAGTTTCATAATATTAGTTGCACATATCTTATCAGTACAACTTTCACCTGCAGCAACTGATTTGTGTGATGGTGTTTCAGTTCTTTTATTAAATCACATTAATCATGAATGCTGCTATGGTTACTTTTCCAATTTTGCTCTAAGGAGAGCTTGTTTGTTCATTTAGTGATGTGATCATATTAATTATATGTGAAGTGGTATAGCGCCTTTTAATGTTGCCGTATGATCCTACTTAGCTGTTTCTGAAAAATCGTTGAGTCATACTATACTTTAAAAATGCTTAGTTGCAAAGCAAGGGTTTTAATTTTAGAAAAGGACATGTTATGCATTGTGAAATTCAGTATATAAATATATATTGTTTTATTCTCAATCTTGTATTCAACTGATGTTGTGTGGCAACAGCATGACATCTACGCGTGCTCGTATAGAGAGTTCAATACCACGGAAGCATGGACCGGCTATTGCAGGCTATGATAAAGTATGCTTACCTTCTTGAATTTATATTTGTTATGTGAATTAAACTTTTCAGGGAATGGTGCAAGTAAAATTGTTGCTGGATTATGCTTGTTTTACAGGCATTGAATAAATTTTTCGAGAATGTCTTACAGGTAACTCTCCTTAATGTATTCATTATGGTTTGCTTGTTCGTAACTTGATTCCAGATTTGACAATTATGTGCTTTCTGTTTTAGGCTTTTCTCAAAAATGTTAATTTCGGCATTGTCCGCTGTGCTGTGATTGCAAGTCCTGGTTTTACTAAGGTTCTCTATTTGATATCATGTAGCTTATATCAGAGCTTTTTCATATTCTTGATAACTTAAAACGATTCTCATGCATGTTCAGGACCAGTTTTATAAGCACATATTGTTGGAAGCAGAAAGAAGGCAGCTGAGATCAATCATTGAGAATAAATCCCGTATAATTCTTGTGCACACTACATCCGGATACAAGTATGACCCCCCTCTCTCTTTTCACTCTTTTCTTTTGGATTATATGGTTGTGAAGGTAACTTGGGTTCTAGTTAGAGTCGTACGGTTTTCTTCCAAGTACATGGGAATGTGAATTGGTAATGTGTGATTGATGATGCCAGTTCTTGCACATCATTGTTACCTAACTTGTTTTTCCCTTTTTCTTTTCCTCTTTTTGAATAATATGTACAATCTTTTGACTTCTACTGCTACTATTCTTATTTGTTTTTTTTTAATCAGTTAAAGTTAGTTGTTAGTAGTTAGAAGCATAGTTATTAAAGGCGCGCCTGAGGCGCGCCTAAGGCGCAAGGCGCAAGGGGCGCAGTGAAAAGCGCCTCAGATCTGTGAGGCGGGCGCATGTGTGTTGACTTTTTTTTTGCAATTTTTTTTTATATATTTTATGAACAGTAGAAGTGTTTCTTAAAACACATTCTCTACGTATTAATAAGAACTAGGGTTTGGAGTCAAAACATAACTTCCCACCCACTTTCTAGTCAAAATATAACTTCCCACCCACTTTCTAGTCAAAATATAACTTCCCACCACCCACTTTCCCTTGCCCACCCATCTGCCTCCAACTCCCAGCACTGCGCTGCTGCCGCTGCCAACCACCGCCAACTGCCGCCAACCGCCACCCAGTGCCGCCCAATGCCAGGTATTTTTTTTAATTAATTTCTTGTTTAAACTTGAATTTTTTTAACCGAACTTAATGACTACACTCATATTATTAATGCATTTCTTTATTCAATTTAGGGTGTGTTTTTTTTTTCAGATTTTACAAGTTCATCTATTGAAATGGAGGAAAGTGGTAGTAATACAACCTACCCATCAAATGATCCGGGATGGAGAAGGGAAAGGGAAAGAGGGTAGAGGATGAATATGATAATGAGGATGGTTAATTTGTTATTTGTGTGCTTTTTATTTGAATACTTACGGTTTACTATGAAGCTTGTTAGTTGTTATCTAAACTTATGTCTTTAATTTGAGTCATTTATGTGGTTTTGAACTTTAATCTAATTGTTATTTACATGCTAATATGTTTAATTTATACTTATGCAATGTATTTATTGGTTTTTGTCTCAATGTACAAAAGGCGCGCGCCTAAGGCGCGAGGCGCGCCTTAGGCACTAGGCACACTGTTGCGCCTAGGTGCGCCTTGGAGCCTTAATAACTATGGTTAGAAGTTAGTTTACCAAGTCTCCAACAACTCCAAGATTTTTTTCTCCAAGCCACCTTATATCTCCCATAATTCGTTCGCAAAGGGATTCGAACCTGGGTCTCTCACTAAAGTGAGGAACCCAGTGTCCAGGTGAGCTAACTCACCTGATTTTTACTATTCTTATTTGTATATGTTATTCTCGGGTGTTGACATGTGCTAGATTTATCCATGTCTGTGGCATTGCTTTCATAAATCAATTTGATGCCGTTTTGGGAAACTAATTCAATTCTGGGATTACTACAGCTCAACTTAAGATTAGAACTATATCTGTGGTACCTATTATGCTTAATTTTAGAGAGTAAAAGGTCTCTATATGAGTTTTTGTGTTTATAGAAAGTGAGTGTCAGGTATTTAGTTGTCCATTATAACCCTTATAGTTCTATCCTTATGAACCTTGCAGGCATAGCCTGAGAGAGGTTTTGGATGCTCCAAATGTTATGAGTATGATAAAAAACACAAAAGCTGCACAAGAGGTAGTACTGCTCTTAGTTCACTTTCTGTGCGCTTACATTATCCAAAATATACTTTGAGCGTCTGTTGATATATCCACCTTTTGTTTCTTAATGCAGGTCCGAGCACTTGAGGATTTCTTTGGCATGCTCTCCAATGTTAGTTTCTAACCTTCATTTGTATGTTCAGATCATAATATATGTTCTAAATTTGTATGTATATATGTATATCACGGATTTAAGGATAACGGCAAAGGAGAAGCAACTATAATTTTTAAAACTTAATATATATATATATATATATATACACATGTGTGTTTGTATAGATGCATGTACACATACTTACATAGTGGGTTGACTGGTTAGAATCCTGTATACTTCCTTCTCAGTTTTATTTACGTTTGTATTTAGAATCAAATCCAAAACATGCAAGTGCAAATAAGTAACATTTCTTTTATGTGATTTATGATAAAAATGGAGTAAAATCTTGCTTTAGAAACGGAAAATTTAAAATTACATTTATGATTCAAGCACCATAACTGATCACATTGGATAACAGTCAAGGTGCTCAAGGATGCATGATGAATCCTTAATGGAAAGTATTCTTTAATTTGATTGAATATTTTGCATTTGGTTTTAAGGATCCTGAACGTGCATGTTACGGACCAAAGCACGTTGAGGTTGCCCATGAGCGAATGGCTATCCAGACGCTTCTCATAACTGATGAGCTCTTCAGGTCAGTCGTCTCATAAACTCTTGTTTTCCTCACTTGCAATTAGGGTTGCAAACGAATCGAATCGAATCGAATATCATAGTTTTGTATTTGTATTTGAATAATAATCGAATCGAATCGAATTCGAATCATAAAAATTCGAATCGAATTCGAATCATAAAAATTCGAATACGAATATCATAATTCGAATACGAATACCTAATCGAATC
>JAPKLY010000005.1:3503988-3615970 GCA_026898435.1 Prunella vulgaris
TATCATAATTCGAATACGAATACCTAATCGAATCAAAAGTATTTGATTCATTTACAACCCTCGGGTAAGAGTTTGAAATATAGGTGCATATGATATCTAGATTATTATCTAATGAGCTTACATCCTTAAAATAATAATAATTATAGTAGCCATAAATTTCTAATGGTCTATAATCTTAAAATAATAATAATAACAATAATAATAATAGCAATAATTATACTAACTATTAAGTCTATTATCATTATAATATTTATAAAAAAATATTAATCGAATATCTACGAATATCGAATCGAATATCATTATTTTGTATTCGTATTTGAATAATAATCGAATCGAATCGAATATTTGTAATCGAATTCGAATCATAAAATTTCGAATACGAATATCAAAATTCGAATATGAATACCGAATCGAATCAAAATTATTTGATTCGTTTGCAACCCTACTTGCAATACCTTTTTTATCAAACATTTTATCTGAACTCAGTTTACAAAATTCTAGAGAAAGTAAACAGTTGACTTAAACATATTACATTTTGTAAGATCCCGTATAGGGGGTGTAAATGAGCCAGTCGAGTAGTGTCATGCTCAAACTCAATTCGACTCAACTCGATAACTTACATGACATTAATTAAAGTTTTTACTTATATTAATAATAACTAGAGTATGTGTCAATAATAAGCATATTGAAGGTAAAAAAAAAAAAAGTGAGCTCGATTTGGCCCGCTATGCTGACAAGCATAGTATTACTGAGAGTGTACTACTTGAGTAGCTCAAACTCGAGCAAGTGTCAGTTTCTATTTTTCCCCATCTCGAGCATGAGCAACTCGTGAATCGGCTTGACTCAATTGCACACCCCTAAATCCTAATCCCATACATCATATTCATTGCACATGTATAAGATTGAATCTGTCACGTTCTGTTCCTACAAAGTCTTGGTTTATTTATTTATGAGGCACTCAATAAAAATTATAACATTCTAAGGGGACGCTATCTGTAACCCATTATTCACTTTTAACACAATATATTTATCAGGAACGCTGACATTGCAACAAGGAAAATGTACGTCAATTTGGTCGATTCAGTCAAGGCGACAGGGGGCACTGTTCATGTCTTCTCATCAATGCATGTTTCAGGAGAACGTAAGTACTTGTAATGTGATACTTAGACGATCAATCACATACCTCAACACTTATATTCACTTTGCCCATCTACTTTTTTTTTTTTCCGTTCATTCATGCATCTTTAATTGACCAAAATTTTTAGAAGACAGTCTCAATACATGAGAAGAAGTCCTATTTAAGATATTAGACTCGTTGGTTTACCGTTTATGGGGTCTCAAACCAATCATCTAATTTATGTCAGTTAAGCCAAAATTAATTGTTTTACTTGCTAGAATGCTGATGTGTCGAGTTTCAAACCCGTGTTGTATTATTCTCGTAGTAGTCTACTTGTCTTTCAAGTTGTTTTCTCATATGCTTAGTATTCTGACAGAATTGGCTCAGCTGACTGGTATTGCTGCAATACTTCGGTTTCCACTGCCAGACCTGGATGACATTGAAATGTAGTACGTGTTGGAGATGATCGACTGCTTCCGTTATGTATAATAGTTCTTATGTGTAACATTTCAGAAAGAAAAGTTTTTGTGATTCTTCTCTTTTTAGAGACTATATTTCGTGATTGATGTATAGCTTTAGGCGCTGTCTTTCGCCATTTTTATAGAGCACAACATGTACGTAGTGATTAATGAACTCGTCCAAAAGAGGGTTTTTTTTTTTGTGTCGCAACTTTTAACTTTCGAATATTATTGAAGTTGTATTTTGACTATACATATTGATCTTGTTTTATCAAAAAATTGGTTTTCTAATATAGGGTACTCTCTCCTCCCTTTACCTATTTTGCTAAATCAAGGCGCTTTCAACATATGTTCCGCATTTTCATATTTGGTATAGTCTCTTCCAATATTTATTTCTACTTTCTCACATTTTTATTATATTTCTATTAAAATTTGTACAAAAACAAGCATAAAATTGTTTATGAACAAATTTTGTAGTATAAATTTTATACTACAATATGTATTTATTGATGTCATAATATTTTTTATACTGGTATCAATAAGTATATATTTTATATTAGAAATAAATTTTACTGGAGCTCTACTAAAAAAAACAAATGGGGAATTTATTATTGATACACAGAGTATATTGTATAAATATAAGTGAACAAGAAGAAATATGTGCAAGATCATTATTCATATTTTGGAAGACAAGTAGTTGCTGCAGGAACCTATATATATGCATCTGCTTACTTTCACCTTATCTCTAATCGTAATAATATAATGTATTTATTTTTCCATACATGTGTTGAACTTGGAATCTTGTCCAAATACTCCTAGCTAGGGTTGCAATCGAATCGAATCGAAGCGAATACTGCTGTATTCGATTCGTATTCGTGAAACTATTCGAATATTCGTATTCGTATTCGAATTTTTTTCGAATAATATATGAAATTTGTATTCGATTCGAAACTAATATTCGAATTATTCGAAACTATTCGAGTATTCGATTCGATTCTTTTTGGAACATATTCTACACAATATTATTCGATTCGTAAGTATTCGACTCATAATTATTCGCTCCGATTCAAAACTATTCGATTCGAAATTATATTTGTTTGTTTCTTAATTATTTAATTTGAATTATACTATTTAATTAGAATTTTTTATAAAAAAAACTGTAAATTAGAATATAAAATAATTGGAACAATTTTTGTCTTCAATAAATTAGTTAACTTGAATACTACAATTAAATTAAAAAAAAATTAGTATACTCACACAAAATTCAGCAGCAATAAATATGATAATCACACGAAATCTTAAAAAAAAAATTCGAAATTTGTACGAGGTGTTCTATGAACATATTTGTATGCAACAAATATTACAGCAATAAAAAACTCAGATCTGCTTAAGACGGTTTCGACGCTGAAGAACCGACGAAGGAGAAGAACTCGACCATGACTCGAGGCCTCCACCTGCCGTCGTGTATCTCCTCAACAGATCGGAGCTGCACCCATAGAAAAGCCCCGTCATTGAAATAGATCGGCAACTGCTTTTGAGGAAAAGAAACTCGCCCATCAACACCGTCTTCCTCTTTGAGGTCCGTTGGCATCTCATCCTATGGCGGTAACCTTTGACAGCTCTTAGTTTCCCATGGAAAGAGAGAGGAAATGAGAAAGAATGTGGAGAGAGAGGAAATGAGAAAGAAGACGGAGAGAGAAGAAACAAGCGGCATATGACAGAAGATAAAGAGAGCAGTGCTAGGTTTTCAAAATAAGCACCCATGGGCCATGACCCATGTTTTGAGTTTTTTAATTTTTTAATAAATAAAATTAAATGGGCTTGAGCCCACTTCTCACACCTACTACTATTAATAATAAGAAATTAAAATTTTAAATGGGCTTGCAAATATATATAAATATAAAATATTTTATGTATAATATATATATATATTATGTATTTAAATAATTAATCAAATATTTACGAATATCGAATCGAATATTATAATTTCATATTCATATTTGAATAATAATCGAATCGAATCGAATATCTATAATCGAATTCGAATCATAAAATTTCGAATACAAATATCAATATTCGAATACGAATCGCGAATCGAATCAAAATTATTTGATTCATTTGCAACCCTACTAGAGAGTATGTTTGTCGTATAAATAAACATTGCCCACGAGAATGAGTAATTTTGTGTATTTTTCACGTAAACATTTGTTGTGAGAATTAATTAGATCATATATGTATTGCATCATCACCCTATTTTTCATTTATTCTGCAATTCAGATATATGAGATGCGTATAATTTCACCCAAATGTGAATATATCGTGGAACAAACAATTCACAAACATTAACATAAGAAAAACACAAATAAATGTTGAAAAGAGGATTAAATTAGACTAAAAACTTGGTACAAATTATAATGAGTAATATAACTAAAATAGTACAAATTAATATAAGAGAGCGTTTGACAAAATTTATAAATTCTTTAAAATAATTTGTAAGATGTTTAAGAGTTTATAAGCTCTTTTGTATTGTTTGGTTAAAATGAGATGCTTGACAACTTATAAGATTTTAAAATAAAATTCTTACAATTTATAAGTTGTATGAAATCACCAACTCCACCCCTACTCACACGTTCCATTGGACCACCGTAAACCCCGCCACCATTCCCCCACCTCCGCATAAAAAAATGTTTAAAATTAAAATTTAAAATCAATAATAATATATTATCAAAAGCTTATAAATTGTATTAGCTACACACTTTAATAACTTATTACTTAAAAATAATATCTTATAAGTTTTTAAAATAACTTATAATATATTAGAGCTTATATGTTTAAATAAGTTTAGTCTAGTGTTAAACTTTTTATATTTTGTTGTCAAAGTCCGTTGTAGACTTGGACTTGAAGGTCGTGGATCCTTTATTATTAGCCTAAAAGACTATATATATAGTTACACAATTGTTTCTTGTGTTGTTCTTGTGTCTTTCTGAATCCATGCATTTAAAGCATGGATTTGAGCGGGTACATGGTCTGAACCGAATTTTCTGTATAAAAGATTCGACCTAATGGGGTGAGGATAACTTAGTGTTCATACAAGATATTCTGCAGTTAAGACAAATATTTTATAAAGTGGACTTTGTTAACTCACTCTATAGGATATACTTTGCAGGATGCTATAATGATCTTCAGTCTTATCTGATGACTAAATCGCATACTTTGTCTTGTTCATCAAGGTCTGAGATCTTTACGGTGTTGCTTCTTGTGGCTATCCGATGTCTAGCGAGGTGATCTTTCTTGGACCTTGCTCGATCTTGACGAGGTAGGCGAAGTCCTGAATGATACAATTGAATTGAATTCAGATGCTGGCAAGGTCTTCATGAGGCTCAATCCAAGTTGATACCTTGGGCTCTATCTTTTTGCAGAGTACCGAGTATGTGTGGATATTCAATCTATTTGGTCGGTTTGGTCCTATTTTTTGAATGAACCAAAATAACCAAAAATTTTATGTTATGGACGAGCTGAACAAAATTGTGGCTTGGACCAAATTATTTATACTCCGCCAATTCGGTCCAAAATAATTTCAAAATAAAATAAATATATTTCATCAAAATAAATATTATGCATAGTACAATCATTAAATTTAGTTTAATACAAATAAATTAAAGAGATACAATACAAATTTGATCAATATTAAAATAAATACAACACAAGTAAGCTCATTAAAGTTCACAACTTTAATTTAATCAAGTTCACCACAATCAAAATTTTACACAACATTAATTTAAAGTCAATAAAATATACTCACTCTGGTATTGAGCGTAGTTTTTAGGAATGATTTAGGGTTTACTTTTAGGTTGCAACATATTTATATATACACACACACAAATATATTAAATTTTTAATTAAAATTCAATTTTTCGGTCTATTCGATTGTGATGATCCAGGATAGGATCAAATAGACTGAATTTTTAAACCTTTAAGTCTGAGAATCGAACTGAGGATCAAATAGATTTTTCAGTTTCTTAGATTTTATGAACACTCTTAGTACTGATGTCCGGAGCCTTGTTTCTTGGCCCTTGGAGTAGGCTACGTACGCAAGACTTGGTGGATGGACGTCCTGAGCCTGTTGGACCTAGGTCAATGAATAATCATGCTACAACAATGATCACAACTAATATTTTTTAGTGATAATAATTAATGTTGATGTTGAAAAAATGTTATGCAATGTGTTGTCATCATTTTAGACAACATCAGAATTTACCCTTTCTACTAACTTTCCTAATGATTTTTCCATGTTATATTATTTGTCTAGGCATGGAAGTTGAAGACGTGAAGGTCCCAGAAGGTTCTAGAATGTCAGGCGGTTCCATTGCTTGAGTAGAGAGACATCCACTAACTTGGAAGTTATCATTATGGATGGTTATTTTGAAGCCCACTACTTGGCTTCATTATGGAGTGGAGAACTCATTATCTACGTCTATAAATAGAGCACCACTTCATCATTTCAAAGTATGGCCGAAAAGTATAATTCAGAGTTGAACGGATCATGTGTCATTCACTAGATTCTAGGTTATACACGGTTCATCAGAATGTTGGGAACATTAGTCTCGGCATTGTTCACAACATTCATTATTTGATCTAACAATCCGTTCGGCTGAACGTAGACGTGTTAGGTTTTGTTTAGGTCTATTCTTATAGGTCTTGTTTAGATCCTTGTGTGATCTTGTGTAGGTCTTACGTGGCCTTGAATTTTGGTTTCTTGTGTAAACCTTGTATTTGTGTCACTACAAGTTATAGTGAAGTTTATCTGCTAGTGAGACAGCATAGTCTATATATTTTGTATAGCCTATGAAAATTTTGATATCCCTTTGCAAAAGTGTGTGTTTAAGTCTTCCGCTGTGTAGTGTTGTCATTTATGTTGTCGACATTTTTAACAACACTTCTCTAAAACATTTTCAATCACACGCACCAACACTCTCAAGTGGCATCAGAGCCACAATCTAGACACATTTAGTTTAAGATCTTTTGTTTGTGTATTTTTGCAATGGAATATCCATTAACTCCCGCACTAAAACTTCCTATCTTAGATGACTCCAATTATTCATATTGGAAATCAAAGATGAGGATGTATATCAAGTTTCTTGATGAAAGAGCATGGAGGAGTGTACTACATGGTTGGACTCAGCCTCTACTTTCAGCTGATGATGATAATGAAGCCCGTGTCAAACGAGAAATCGATTGGACAAATGATGAGGTAACGGTTGCTAACTACAATTCGAAAGCCCTTAATGCAATATTTACATCAACTGATGTATCTATGTTTAAGATCATTTCGAATTGTGTGTCAGTAAAAGATGCTTGGGACCGTTTGCAAGAACATTGCGAAGGTTCTGAGAGTGTTCGTAGAACTAAGCTTAGAATATTAGGTACAAAATTTGAAAATCTTAAAATGAAAGATGATGAGGATATATCTTCGTATAGTGAAAGGATCACTGAGATTTCTAATGAATCACATTCATTGGGTGAACCTATCTCTAATACAAGATTAGTCCATAAGGTTTTAAGAACCATACCAAAACGTTTTGATGCAAAAATTTGTGCTATTGAAGAAGCCAAAAACACTGATCTTATAAGTCTTAATGAATTGATTAGTATTTTAAAAACTTATGAGATGAATTTTGAGCAAAGAGATGAAGTTAATTCTGATAAAAAGGTTGTTGCTTTGAAAATGATGCTTCTAGTTCTAAAAACATTTCTTTTGTAACTGAAGTTGATTCGGATAATGAATGTTCTGAAATATGTTCAGACACTTCCGACAACATTTCTTTATTAACCAAGCAGTTCAATTCATTTTTGAAAAATAGAGCTAATAGGTTAAAAACAAATGTTCAGAATATGAATCAAAGTACTTCTACTCCTAAAATGTTTGAAAAGAAAGAAAGTTTTGATAGATCAAAACAGTTTAATAGGAGTAATAAACCTAAATTCGATCCCGAGTATAGAAAGAATGTTAGGTGTGATGCATGTACTGGATATGGTCATTATGCTAATGAATGTGCTAACACCTTGATTAGAAAGAAATTAAATTTTAATACTACCTTGAGTGATGATTTTGATAATGAACCTGACATTGAGAAAAATGATGAATTTGCTTTCTCTGCTAGAATTCTTTTTGATGATACAAATGATGATTTACTGGACGATTTTGAGTCTGATGTTGAAACAAATGTGTCAACATTTGTGACAACATCAAACAAAATCAGTCCAGATGAAAGTTGTCTAATGAGTTCTTTTTCAGAGATGAATATTTCAGGTGAAGAACAGATTGATATTCAACAAATCATCAAAGAGAATGATGACTTAAAGCATTCAGTAGCAAAATTGAAAGTATTGCTTACTAGAAAAGATCTAGAAATATGCAAGTTGAAAAAACAACTAGAAAGCACAACCTTAAGCTTCAAAAAGTTTACCAAAGGAGCAGAAAAATTACAAGATGCATTGATAATTTCGAATGTAGGTAAAGAAGGTATTGGGTATGATTCTAACTCTACAAAAATCGTGCAAAATGATATGCCCATAAAATTTGTTAAGGCAAGAGATAGTAAATCTGTTACTTCTCACTCTAGAGATTTCGTATGTCATTTTTGTCATGAGAAGGGTCATATTCGTCCTTACTGTTTTAAATACAAGGAATCTAAAATGTCTTGTAATTTGTTGCCTGGTAAAGCACAACATATTCAACAACATGATCATGAAAAGGCCAGTGAGTCTGATATGAAATGTAATGTTGTTTATACCTCCTTAAAAGCATGCATTCCTGGTCTATGGTATTTTGATAGTGGATGTTCTAGACATATGACTGGTGATATTAAATTTCTTACAAATTATAAAATGCATGATGGTGGAAATGTTACCTATGGAGGAGGTTCAAAAGGAAAAATAATTGGTAAAGGTACCTTGAATGTTCATGGTTTTCCAAAGTTAACCAATGTGTTGCATGTTGATGGTTTACGTGCTAATTTGATTAGTATAAGTCAATTATGTGATGATGATTTGCATGTTAAATTTGATAAAAATTCATGCTATGTGCTCAATAATGATGATGAGTGTCTTATGATTGGTAATAGGTCTGTAGACAATTGTTATTTGATTGAATCGAATGAAACGTGCAATAGTGTGAAATTAGATGAAAATACTCTTTGGCATCAAAAACTTGGTCATGCTAATTATAGATGTATTCATGATTTGATTAGACTTGATGCTGTTAAAGGTCTCCCTTCTTTAAAGTTAGACAAAACCAAGGTTTGTGATGCATGTAAAAAGGGTAAGCAAATCAAAGTGCCACATAAAATGTTGGCACACTGTTCGACAACACACTGTTTTGAACTTTTACATATGGACTTGATGGGTCCTATGGAAACTGAGAGTATTGGTGGGAAAAAGTATTCTTTTGTTATTGTTGATGATTACTCTAGATACACTTGGGTAGAATTTTTAAAAGACAAATAAAAAACTTTTAATGCTTTTAAAATTCTTTATAAAAGATTCAAGACTGTTTTCAATACTAAAGTAAAGAGAATTAGGTCTGATCATGGTAGGGAATTTCAAAATACTTTGTTTACTGAATTTTGTGAAAATAAGGGTATCATGCAAGTGTTTTCTTCACCAAAAACCCCACAACAAAATGGAATTGCGGAAAGAAAGAATAGGACTTTGCAAGAAATGGCTAGGGTTTTGCTTTTATCAAAACATTTATCTAAAAGGTTTTGGGCTGAAGCTTTAAATACTTCTTGTCATATTACTAATAGAGTCTATCTTAGAACTAATTCCAAAATAACCCCATATGAGATCCTTAACAAAAAGAAACCAAATGTGAAGTATTTTCATGTTTTTAGTTGTGTTTGCTACATTTTGAATGATATGGATCAATTGCATAAGTTTGATTCAAAAAATGATAAAGGGTTCTTCTTAGGCTATTCTAGAAATAGTAAAGCCTATAGAATCTACAATTTGAAAACTGACACTGTGCAAGAATCAGTTAATGTTGTGTTTGATGATGATTCTAGTCTTGCAGGAACAAATTTTAAAGAGGATATTACTGATTTGGTTGAAATTTCAAAACCTATAGATTCTGACCAAAATAGAAATGCTGCTCAAAAGGCGCCAGCATCTGAGACAACATCAACTAAAAAGTCAGAACCTATAGAGTATCCAAATATTTTTGATAAAACTCCGTCTTCACGCATACTGAAAAATCATCCATCAAATCAAATCATTGGAGAACAATACTCTGGAGTTCAAACAAGAGGGAAGATGAGCTTAAGTAATGTGGTAAGATCCATATGCATGTCTTCTAAATGCAATCTTGTGAACCATGAATGTTACCATTCTTTAGTTGAGCCTAAAAATGTTGATGAAGCATTAAAAGATGAGAATTGGGTAAATGCCATGCATGAGGAATTAAATCAATTTGAGAGTAATGAAGTATGGACTTTAGTTCCTAGACCCTAAAATGTTAATGTGATTGGAACTAAATGGATATACAAGAATAAAACTGATGAATCTGGCAATATTGTTAGGAATAAGGCTAGATTAGTTGCTCAAGGCTATACTCAAGTTGAGGGAATTGACTTTGATGAAACATTTACACCCGTAGCTAGAATTGAGTCTATAGACTATTACTTGCAATTGCATGTTTCATTAATATTAAATTGCATCAAATGGATGTCAAAGCTGCTTTCTTAAATGACATTTTAAATGAAGAAGCATATGTTGAGCAACCTAAAGGATTTGAAAATTCAGATTTTCCTAACCATGTTTTTAAATTGCAAAAGACTTTATATGGTCTTAAACAAACTCCTAGAGCTTGGTATGGTAGGTTAACTGATTTTCTTATTCAAATTGGTTTTGTAAGAGGAGAAGCTGATAGAACTTTATTCATCAAGCATGTTAATTCTAAAATTTTGATTGCATAAATATATGTTGATGACATTGTTTTTGGTTCTACATGTGATTATATGTTGAAAGAGTTTGTGAATGAAATGACATCAACATTTGAAATGTACATGGTTGGTGATTTGAATTACTTTCTAGGTCTTCAAATCAAACAACTTAAAGATGGAATTTTCTTTTCACAAAGTAAATATGCAAAGAATTTGGTTAAAAGATTTGGTTTAGAAAGTGCTAAACACATGAAAACTCCTATTGGATTATCTAAAAAATTGTCTAAAGACAATGTTGGCAAAAATGTTGACCCAACATTATATAGATCGATGAAGGAAGTATTTTATACCTAACTGCTAGTAGACCAGACATTATGTTTAGTGTATGTTTATGTGCAAGATACCAAGCTGATCCAAAAGAGTCACATTTAAATGCCGTCAAAAGGATTATCAAATATGTTGCGGGCACATGTGATCTTGGTATTTGGTATAGCAAAGATACTAACAATTCCTTGCTAGGTTATAGTGATGCTGATTGGGCAGGTGATAGTGATGATAGAAAGAGCACGAGTGGAGGTTGTTTCTTCACGGGAAACAACTTAATCTCTTGGCATAGCAAGAAGCAAAATTGTGTTTCTCTATCCACGGCCGAGTCAGAATATATTGCAACAGGGAGTTGTTGTACTCAATTACTTTGGTTAAGAAAAATGTTTGATGATTATGGTTTAAATTGTGAAATGCTCACTGTTATGTGTGATAACACTAGTGCAATTAATATCTCAAAAAATCCTGTGCAACATTCATTAACTAAGCATATTAGTATAAGACATCATTTTATTTGAGATCTTGTAGAGAAAGAAATTGTGAAGTTAGAATATATTTCTACTGAAAAACAACTTGCGGACATTTTTACAAAAGCCCTTGATGACCAAATATTTTCATCTCTTAAGAAATCTCTTGGTCTATGCACTATTAATTAAATTTATGACGAGTGTTGTAGCAAATGGTGACAACATTTGTGACAACATTTTTTAGTTCTCATAATTTTGACTAAGTATTTTTATATTTCAGTTACTTTATAACTTGATTAGATTTGTTATTATTTTCGTGCATACATGTTGGAATATTTTGAAAGTCCTGGACACACATCTCTTAAATGCCTATAAAAATATTCACTAAAAGATGCTAAATCACTAAGTAAATATGGGACACGGAGCTCACAACTACGTTGTTCTCTTTTAAAAGGTGATGAAAATTGCATCAATTTGTTCATAATCCATTGAGTAACTATGAGACACTGAGTTGACTACTACGATGCTCTCTTTTGAAAAGATGGATCAATATGAACTAAAATAGTGTTTTATAAAATAAATTGGGGCAACACTAATGAAGTAAATTCATGTAAAATCTGTGTTGAGATGTGTGTGTGCCGATATATTTGACAACATTTGTTAGGGCACGAAAATTTGACTAAGTCTTTGATAGTTATTTATTTTTTGATTTTTAATTTTATTAAGTCTTAATTATGTGAATTAATTCTCTAAATTTATTTAATTAATTATGTGTAGTGTAATGGGTAGTTATTTAATTTTATTTCCAAAACTTCCCACTTTCCTTATTTTGCGAAATGATGGGTGTTTTTTTTTAAACCACCACATCATAATTATGGGTAGTTTTCCACAAGCTGAAAAATTTGAAAATAACTTCCAATTCATATCTCTATAAATTAGATCTCATTTTTCATATCATTTTTGCCTTATATCAAATATTGTTTAAGTTAATTAAAGTGTTATCATTATTTAAGAAAAGATATTATTTGTACTCTTGTGTAGTATCACTTCATCTTCTTCATTGCAATTAGTTTAAAATTATTGAGTGTTGATTATTTAAATATTTCTCTCTGAATTCGATTAGATGGCTACGCAAGGAGGCTCTGCATATTCACAATCATCATAGTCGAAATCAAAACCAACATCCCAAGAAAACCCTCTGCAAATTCTTGCTTCCATGGCTACCTCTTCTAAATCCCAGAATACTGCCGAAAATGTTGAGGCATCGGCACCAACATCGCCGTCGATTACCATCGGCTCGATGGAGGTTCCCCTACCTGTTGCTCCTCAACCATTTACCTTCACAAATCCACTCTCAATCCAAGCCGAAATGGCTCCTTCTTCTTCCATTACACCTATTGTTGCTGAATCTTCCAAACCCACACCGAAAGAGCTTGAAACTTGTCCGATTGAAATCAAGCTTTCAACAGACGCGATCATGGACGAGATGGTTGACGCTTACAATCAACTCTGCCTTCAAACGACTACCCATGTAATCGTTGTGGGGGAGAGTGTGATTGACTTAGACCCGGTGAAAAGAATGGCGCACCCTGAAGATTATGTCGAAGAGAGCTCAACAGAGGAAGAAACTGACTCGGACATTGGGTCCGGTGACTCTGAAGGCTCCAACGAATCTTTGCAACTGGGAGAGCGGCTCCAAAATGTTCGCGATCGTGGGCGTGAGAAGACTACCTATCGTGGTGGTAAACGTAGGGTTTCCTACAGAACAATGGGGAGAAAGGTGAACTACTCTGAGAAGAGGCGCAAGGTACTTGATGATGAGATTGCTTCTAAGCCCATCAAGGTCTTTGGCTCGGATGAAGAGAAAGAAGACTCCCCTGTTCCAAGTGGGAACGATGAAAGCTCAGAGGAGACTGATTCAAGCATGAATATTCCTTTGAATCAGTACATAGCAAAGAAAAGATCATCAAGAAAGGAAAAAGAGAAAGAAAAGGTTGTTCTGAATGATGTTCCCGAAAATATTGCTGAAGATGATGCCTCTCCGATGGCAACATCAGGATCTGAAAGCTCAGAAGATGATGAGCAATATACTGAACAACACTCAGATTCATCTTCTCAAAATGAGGAGATTCAGGTACATTCTAACTCTGGTAATGATGATGATGATGCTAGTTCTGATGAGGATGAAGACTACTATAATGTTGATAGCAAGAGTTTTAAGGAGATTAGATCTAGGCTGTTGATTATTGAGAAGTTGATGAAAGTTTCTGATTTTGAAAAACTTGGAATGGTCAGATACTTGAAGGATAGGATGCTGTTATACTCTGTGACATTTGCTAAACCATATTTTGTTGAGTGGATTTATGAGTTTTATGCTAACTTGCATGCACATACTGGAAGGGAAAACTCTAAGTTCTATGGCAACACTTGGTTTAGGAATATGAGAATAATGTTGAATCCTAGGGTGATTAATGGTGCTCTGAAATCTGGTAATTGTGTTGAACCTGTAATTGAAGATATGAATGCTGTGATTTCTGTGCTGACTGGTGGTTTGGTATCCACTTGGGTGAATAGGATTAGTGCTTCCAAGCTGACAAGTTTGTTCTCTATCCTGCATAAGTTGGTTGTATATAATTGGTTGCCTTCAACTAATACTACAATTTTGACAAAGGAGCAAGCTGTCCTTTTGTACAAAATTCATATTAAACAATTTGATTTGGGGCAAACAATATTCAGAAATATGATGAGCTATACTGGTCCTATCTCTGGGAAAGGGTTGCTACCCTACCCATGTTTAATCTCATTGTTGCTAGAAGATAAAGAATTTGATAGGCCAGAGGCTAAAATAATCAGCAGTTTTCAAGCAAGCTTCAGAATCTCTCACACCTTGCTCAGTGGACCACGGGTGATTGATGTTCCTTTACCCGGTGTAAATCCAGCCAACTCTGCCCAGAATCGACCTTCTACCTCAAATGCTGCTGAACATGTTGGCAACATTAATGCCAACATGTCACCTGGAGGATCCATTCTTTCTGTCCAACTAACTCCCTCTTATATTCTTGATCAAATTTCCTCTTTGCAGACCACAATTGAAAATTTTATGGCAAATGTGGAGGATTTGAAAATTAGAAAAGCATTTTGGGAGAATCTCCTTTCCACTCCAACAGGGGGAGTAGCTCCTGATGTTGATGCACGCACAAATTCTGGGGGAGTGCAGTTACAAGACATGGAGGTTGATGTAGATCCAGAAGAACCAGGAAATGAAGTTGTTGCTGAAAATGTTGTTCAAGATGATGCCAACATATTAAGGCAGGCTGTTACAGACACTGTTGCTGAGGTGGTTGCTGATGAGATTGGGGTCACACAACCTATTCCTGATGATATCCTGAGTCCAATCAATGAAAGATTTGAGGATGCAGTTGAACATCAAGATGATGTTCAAAGTTGAGCTTGTGTGATGATGAAGTTCGAAGTATGGGGGAGTTTGTGTCGGTCCTTGTGGATGCAGCTGTTGATCTCTATCTTCAGCCCTTCTCCTCTCCTTTACTTCATTTGAATTTTCATTATTATGCTTAGACTCTGATTTTATTTTAAAGTTGTAATAGTTGATAACCTAAAAAACAGTTCTTAGATTAGACTATTCTATTTCATGTTTTGCTAGGTCTAAAGCATTGTTTGTATGCTTTATGAACCTTCTCTATTAGTTTTTTAATATGCTTATAATTTTGTTTTGGTTTATGGTTATCCTTTTGGTCTATAAGCACCTTATGTTGTGCTTTATGTCCGGAAAACTTGTTTTGGTTTATGGTTATCCTTTTGGTCTATAAGCACCTTATGTTGTGCTTTATGTCCGGAAAACTTGTTTTGGTTGATAGTTAACCTTTTGGTCCATAAGCACCTTATGTTGTGCTTTATGTCCACAAAACTATCTTTTTACTTGCTTTATTTTATTTGGTTCGAATAAAAATTTTCATCACTTCGTTTGATGAAAATTTTATCATTTCGTCTACATAACTCTGATCAACTCTAATCAAATTTATTTGATTATGATCAACATCAGTGTGTTGTAGTAGAAAGGCCAAATTGGGGGAGATTGTTGATGTTGAAAAAATGTTATGCAATGTGTTGCCATCATTTTAGACAACATCAGAATTCGCCCTTTCTACTAACTTTCCTAATGATTTTTCCATGTTATATTATTTGTCTAGGCATGGAAGTTGAAGACGTGAAGGTCCCAGAAGGTTCTAGAACGTCAGGCGGTTCCATTGCTTGAGTAGAGAGATATCCACTAACTTGGAAGTTATCATTATGGGCGGTTATTTTGAAGCCCACTACTTGGCTTCATTATTGAGTGGAGAGCTCATTATCTACGTCTATAAATAGAGCACCACTTCATCATTTCAAAGTATGGCCGAAAAGTATAATTCAGAGTTGAACGGATCATGTGTCATTCACTAGATTCTAGGTTATACACGGTTCATCAGAATGTTGGGAACATTAGTCTCGGCATTGTTCACAACATTCATTATTTGATCTAACAATCCGTTCGGCTGAACGTAGACGTGTTAGGTTTTGTTTAGGTCTTGTTTAGATCCTTGTGTGATCTTGTGTAGGTCTTACGTGGTCTTGAATTTTGGTTTCTTGTGTAAACCTTGTATTTGTGTCACTACAAGTTATAGTGAAGTTTCTCTGTTAGTGAGGCAGCATAGTCTATATATTTTGTATAGCCTACGAAAATTTTGATATCCCTTTGCAAAAGTGTGCGTTTAAGTCTTCCGCTGTGTAGTGTTGTCATTTATGTTGTCGACATTTTTAACAATACTTCTCTAAAACATTTTCAATCACACGCACCAACACTCTCAATTAATATTTCTCATTTAATTTTATTTATACTCTAGTGAAAATAATTAATATTCTTTAATAAAATAATTTATATCCATTCATACTTCAGAGTAAACTATTTTTACACCAAAACGTGTCGAATATACAGGTTTAATGTGGTTTGTTTGTTTACTTTTGTTTTTTTAACTCGAGATTGCATCTTCGTAATTATTTGCAAGTGGAATTGGAATAGCTTATAAATGAACTCGAATGATTTCCCAAATTATTGAAGCCCACCTGTCCAATTCAAAACTGGGCCTGTACGTAAGATCCATGACCTTAGTTTCACAACAATGACTTTTTTTTTTTTTTTATATTCTCATTAATTATTGGATATTATATAATCACACAATTGAATTTTAAAATTAATTATAAAAATTACACAATTCGATATATAATGTGTGTTTGAATCAGTAATACTATAAAAAATAATCAACATATTCCAATACCCAAGTGATAATTAACAATATCTCAAATAATATTTAATAATATCATAAACAATAATTAATAATATCTAGATTTTAAATATATTTATTAAAAAATGCTTAAAATTCAGTGAACATAAAATACAAGAATTTGTGTATATCTTAACATTATCCGATTATAAATATCATAAAAATAAAATACATAAATATCATTTTTTAAAATAAAAATAAAATATTCTAGTAAGTCGAAAGTTATAAAATTACAACAGAAAATAAAATTTACAAAACTACTTTAATCAATGTTCAATACTCCTTAAAAAATTGATCATATAAATAATTAAAATAAAACCTTTAGAACTTTTGTTCCATAATTTCGTGATATTATATTTTTAATGTTAGACTATAAGAGAAGATAATAAGAGATTTGAATTAGAATAAAATAATCTTTATATAATATTACGATATTAACTTGAATACGTTGGTAAATATTTTTAGCAATTTTTTTTTTCTTAAAAAAATTTCTTAATGACCTTGTTTTCTTGTAATATTGAATTGAAAATACAATTGCTTTCATAAAACTTAATTTATCTAAACACAATTCATATCTTTGGAAATATCTAAACACAATTCATATCCTTTTGTATACATGAATATATTTTGTGTATCTTTAAGATATACATCTATATTTCTATTTAAGTTTTTTGAAATTTATACTTCCAAAATTATTTACATATTTAGAAAGACACTATTTAAAAATATTTTTTAAGAACAACTAATAATATATAAATACTTTTATAAATATATATATACAAATTAATATTTTTTTAAGATGTATTAATATAATAAGAAAAAATTACAAAATAATTCTCAAAACTGATAAAATTACAAGTTGGTTCTGTGCAAAAAAAATTATATTTTTGTGCAGATATTATGAACTAATTTATAAATATAATTATTTTTTAATTAATTTATAAATATAATCACTTTTTTGAATAAATACATGAGAATAAAACATCAAGCATGAAAATAACTCGAGATCTAAAGAGAATATCTTTATAGGATGAATTGGTCGATATATATTTTGCAACTAGTACATAACCCGCAAATACGCGGGATTAAAAAAAAAATTATATATTAGTTTTAAATTAAGTTTTTTTATAAAATATTAAAAATGATATAAAATATTGTAATACGAATATGTTGAAATCGACAGCGGTTATTTATATTTTATTTTAAAAATTATAAATTAAAAAATGGATAAAGAAGTAATCGGTTATTTATATTTTATTTTAAAAAATATAATATTATGAAAAAATTAGAAAAGTAGGTACGAAATATTGTATTAAGCCACGTAGAATTTCATAGATTCATAAATAGATGATAGGGTGATTGTTCGATATGAGATTTTCCGAGTGTATATTTATGTGAAGTTGCTGGTGGTATATTGCAACAATTTCTTTCATGCGCGCCCCCAAAGTGCTCTCTACTCTGGATCGATCACTTCAATGGTACTATTAATATTTCCTCACAAACCCTTCTCCTTCTCTTCCTTTCCACACGAAAATCTCTGAGATTTCTGTCAATTGCTCTCCGATAAACCGATCCTTTTACATCAATTTGGTCTCGATGACTCTGCTAACTCACCCCCCTATCGACGTAAGTTTTCCAAATTTCATTTCTATGCGCTGCGTAGACAATTTTCTTGCGCGAGTTAGTTTATTGGTTTCTGTTTTTTTCACTTCTTTGTTTTAATTCAGTAGATGGATTAGCTTTCCCTGTCGGGGCACGCGATCTTTTGCTGTTGAAATGTTGAGTTTTGCATTGATTTGGATTTGGGGGGTTCGGAAATTGTTGTGGAGTGTTGTGTTTAGTGAATATAATTGATCGAATTTAGGGTTTGATTTGGGCAATTTGCGGCCCTAAGTAAGTTCTTAGATCCATTGTTTGTGACATTTGGCTTCGTTGTTTTTTTAGCAAGCAGAAGACGAGGAGATGCTTGTGCCCCATGCCGAATTCACTCCAGAAGGCCCTCAACCCATGGAAGGTATTGTGGTCTGCATCCGTGTCTAGACAGTTGATTCATTGTTTTTTTGCCAGACTTTCTGCATTTTTTTTTTTAGTTGTAGACATTTGGATTATAATTTTGTTGGTTCTTCAGGCCTTGGGACTTGGGCTGGATTTTTCTTTACTACTTTCTTTTCTTTCTTATTCCTGTCCTCATGGGTTTCATAACCTCTACATCATCTAGTTGCTCCTGCTGAAGCAACAAATACTGTGGATGCTCAAGCAGTTGATGAGCCACCTTCGGCAAGGTTCACTTGGTCGATTGAGAATTTTTCAAAGTTGAATGCGAAGAAACAGTATTCTGAAGTTTTTGTGGTTGGAGGATTCAAATGGTATTGACATTTTGTTTTCCACATATTTTATTTTTCTGGATTTGTTGTCATTATGTTGAAGCTGATGAAACTACTTTTGGTGGCCAGGCGAGTGCTTATATTTCCGAAAGGGAATAATGTTGACCATTTGTCGATGTATCTGGATGTTGCAGACTCTTCGGCTTTGCCTTATGGTTGGAGCCGATATGCACAGTTTAGTTTGTCCGTGATAAATCAAATTCATAGCAAATTCACAATAAGGAAAGGTAATATTTTATTTGACGTTGAACACCAATTAGTCATTTGGGAAATATTTTGTTGGACATAGTTAGTTGCTGTGGCAAGGAGGAATTTAGTATCTTTAAATTTCTTAGGTTTGTTTTGTCCATACTCAACAAATCATGTCTTCAGCCGTGAAATCATATCTAACGTATTCTCATATGCTTAGTGTTTGAAGTGGATGTTTAAAAGTGTTTTTTTTACTTGAAAATGGATTCAAGTACTCTGTGTGCCAAGTTGAAAGTGTTTGCCTGTATTTTATATATTGACCAACCACTGGAGTGTTGCACTTTTTAACATATGTTGCCTTGCTTTCTAAAAGTTTTAATATTTTAGTCACGATCTAAAGGTATGTCATCCTACTTTTTGTTAGCCCCTTGCACTTAATGATTTAGACCAAATGCAAGAAAAGCAGGATATGAGTTGCTGCAAGGAGCACCAGCTTGGACAACACATTTTATTAAATACTTGATTACTTATTACATATTGAAGAAAAATTATAGTGGAATATGTTTAGTATAAGCAGAAGTGGGAAGCCTGTTATGGTTGGATGCTTTATGCTTCTTCTTCATAGTGTAGTTTCATGTTAGTTGAGGAATTCACCAAGAGTTATAAAGGAAATGACTGCTATTGGAAAGGATGAGCTAGCTAACCTAATTCTGTTCACACTTCACAGAGGAACCTGAACATGAAAAAAAGCATGGATATGTAGATTTCATTTATGATGCATCTGTTACACTCTATGACGATCATGTCTCTGATTACAAAGCACATATGCTGCTCATTTACTTTATCTGTGAAAGTAAATATAATCGAAGTTAACATCTTTAGTGGAATTCCCAAATGTGCTAAAATATGTTTAAGAGGTTTTGGGAGTTTTTAAGTTACCACTTATTTAGTTAAATGAGACTTTTCTCACTATTAATATTTGCAATATATCGAGCTATAGCTTTTAAATCTCTATTCGTGGAATCTTTGGAAGTAATATATTTAGCCAATCCATAGATACTCAATTATCATTCAGGAGAATCATGTTGCTGCTTCTTTTTTTGGAGTATCCTTGTCACCAAAATTTCAAGATTACCTTGGTGACCACCATCTTCATTTATAAGAATAGATAATAAGAGCTGAGGCAAGCCATTCTCATGGTTTTCTGCTGTTATTTGTAGAGAACACCCACCCTCAGTTTCTTATTGTTATTGTTGAGTACAGAGCTGGCAATATATGGTCATGTCACGGTATGAGCAGCAAACTTTTTGTTGCTGCTGGGTTATGTATAATAATGCAGTATATATCCCTGAGTTCCTTATTACTGATGTATCATTTTAAAGGAACTTTGGGACCAAAAGCATTGCTGAATTTGTGACATCTTCCATTATATGGTTCCACTTGGTAGTCCTCTGGAGTTTTAATATGATAAAATTGCATCAGCTAATTTTGACGAAGACAGCTTTCATATCTGTTGTTCATTCTCTCTGCTTTCCCTCATTCTATTTCGTTTCCTAGTAATTCATTTTGTAGTACGTACAGAAAACCCAAAAGATTTAGTTTGCTTGTTTTAGCTCATCATTGGCACGTGAATGAATTCCTCTGCTGCCTAACCAGAGTGATTGTGAACTGAAATCTGCAACATATAAATGATTGTAGTCTGAAGAAAGATCTAAGAAGATTTCCGTTCCTTTTGCTTCTGTAAATGTAGCTCCTAATTTAAGTTTTATGAGTCAATGGACCTTGCATGTTAGATTGTACCTTTTAAAAATTCTCTGGATGAAGTGGAAGAGCCTGTTTCTGTTACGAATTTGAATAGCCTTGATATATAGTTGCTTGACGAGGATAAAATATACACAACAATTTTATTGATTCAATGCATCGTGGTTGTTACATATGTGTTTTGAATGCACAGAATCATTATTGTTTACGAGTCAACTGTTTTCTTTTTAAAAAAATCTATCTTAGTTAATCAATATTCAATTTAAGTGCATGTATTGATACTCTGATCTGTTCTTGTTGCTTTTTTCTTCCTTTCTTGCAATTACCTCCGGCGTCTGGTTAGGTTCTTGCATCCTACCATTGCTTGATTGAATGATGATTTTAATTAAACTAATTCTGCAGACACACAACACCAGTTCAATTCAAGAGAAAGTGATTGGGGTTTCACTTCATTCATGCCTCTTAGTGAACTTTATGACCCTGGTCGAGGATATCTTGTGAGTGATACTTGTATAGTTGAGGCTGACGTTGCTGTTCGTAGAGTTGTTGATTACTGGACTCATGATTCAAAGAAAGAGACAGGTTATGTGGGTCTGAAGAATCAGGGTGCTACGTGCTATATGAACTCTCTCCTCCAGACACTATACCATATTCCTTACTTCAGAAAGGTCTGCTCATGACTATAATGCTGTCTATTCTTTGACTTTACGTAGGAATGACCTAATTTGGGATTCTGCTGCAGGCTGTATATCACATGCCAACAACAGAAAATGATAATCCATCTGGAAGCATCCCTTTGGCACTGCAGAGTTTGTTCTATAAGTTGCAGTACAGTGATACTAGTGTTGCAACTAAAGAGCTGACAAAGTCGTTTGGGTGGGACACATATGATTCTTTTATGCAGCACGATGTTCAAGAACTGAACAGGGTTCTTTGTGAAAAACTTGAAGACAAAATGAAAGTAAAATGTCAAAAGGCTTAAGCTTTTCTGGTCACTTAATAGTTAAAATAGTATATTGGATATTTATATCTATGAGCTGCTGAGAGTCTTAACATTCATTATTTTTCAGGGAACAGTAGTTGAAGGCACAATACAGAAGTTATTTGAGGGCCACCATATGAATTACATTGAATGTATAAATGTGGATTACAAGTCTACAAGAAAGGAATCTTTCTATGGTATCCACATAGACTCAATTTAAGTGACCTGTTGCTATGGTTTTCATCTAATGTTACATGCATCTGTGCCAGATCTGCAGCTTGATGTGAAAGGCTGCAAGGATATTTATGCTTCTTTTGACAAATATGTGGAAGTAGAGCGTCTTGAGGGCGACAACAAGTATCACGCTGAGCAACATGGGTTGCAGGTTTGTTTCTTATTTCTTCATGTGCTTTCTATTGGAGGATGTGGCAAATATAACAAATAAATGCACTCAAAACTTCAGAGGACATACTTACAAAGAGCTAGTTACTGTTAACATCAGTGAAGAAAAACAACAGAAGTTACTGCATTTTTATTTCAATGCCTTTCCCAATTTATGTCGAATGCACAATTGTTTTCTTTCCAGGATGCTAGGAAGGGTGTCCTTTTCATTGACTTCCCTCCTGTGCTTCAGCTTCAGTTAAAAAGATTTGAATATGATTTTGTTCGTGATACCATGGTCAAGGTAAGTGGTCAGTTGAAACTCCCTATTTAGTTTTATCTTTGGGCATTATTATATCTTTGCAGACATGTTCTGGTTTTATTAGTCTTGTTAATAAACTGGGTGATGGATTAGGTCCTAGTGTGGGGACAGGGAAATTGTAACTCATATTTTCTGGGTTTAAAAAAAATACAAGTATCAGTTGATTGTTAATAGTTTTTGACCTAGGAAAATGTTGACATAGCCACATAGGAAACTGGTATGTACTGGTTTTTTCTCTGTTCTCATAGCATGCTGGTATATACTGAAGATATAGTGAAACAGGACAGAGTTATGTACATTTTGAATTGGCTGAAAGTATTGCTTCTGTGATTCATGTGTTTTATTTATTTGGAGAACTTTATTATTTTTTTTTAAAAAGGAAATGGAGATTTTATTGCTAGAAATAAAATAAGGGATGAGAGATCCCAGGAAGTTACAGTGCATAACAATTACGTAGTAGATAGGCTGTCCTAAAACATTATAAAGGCAAAGACCAATTCCTAGCAAAATCAGACAAAGACAAACCCTTTTACAAATTGTGACTCAGACCATAATGCAACTGTAATTGATGCAATGCCATATTTCCTCCACAGATTCATAACTATCACTAAAAACTTCTGTTTCTTTCTAAACAAATGAACCACGTACCCAAAATCACTTAATTTGACAGATCCTAGATACTCCAACGACATACTTAACTCAAAAAATTCTGCCTCTCAATTTCTGGGAAAAGTGAAAATTCCAAGATAGAGGAAAAGAAGAATTCCTTTAGAAGACAAGACAAAAAGGAACTGCAACTTTTTACATGAAATTACTTGATTACCTTTATATGCCTTTTGGACCTATGTTGATGGACCAGTCCACGATCTGGAACCAAGCTCAATTAAAGTTTCTTAGTTCTCTGATCTCATATTCCATAGTCCCGTTTCTATATAACATTTATGTTTTCTCCATTTTCTGGGAAAACACTCATGTGAACAATAACTCAGTTAGTGCCTTTCTGAAGTAACAAGAATTAAACCAATGTATACATCAATTGCTCTGCACTTTAATTATCGTATTCTGTTTAAGAAATGGTTTAATAAACCAATGTTTGATGATCTTATTCATTGTATGGGAACTTCACGTATTATTTTTTCAATAAGGGGTTCTAGGTCCATGGATCAGATCAATGTGATGTTTCTGCAGACTTGTCTTAAAAATCATGAATTAAATATTTCATGCCAGAACAATTGAACCTGGCCAACTGTATGGTTCTACCAATTGCTTAGAATTCTGAAGCCTTCTATTTCATATCTGTTGCCAACTTTCAAGCAATAGTAACATTTTATTTCTATTTATGATCAAACAGATAAATGATCGATATGAGTTTCCTTTGCAACTTGATCTTGATAGAGAGAATGGAAAATATTTAGCTCCTGATGCTGATAGAGGTGTCCGCAACTTATACACTCTTCACAGGTATTCTCGTTTGTGTACCGTGTATTTAGATTGGATGCTCTATCTAGTCGCGCTCCTGTTTGATGATCATATATCCATACGACAAAGTTTTTAATGAGCTTATTCACTGGCTCATCATTTCCTAAGTTGGTGTACTACACATTCATGATGCTTATTGAGTGCTGTGCTTCTATTTCTTCCTCTCACGTTTGATGTTTTGTACATGGCATCTTTAGAACCAAAGGCAGGTATTTATTATGCATGCTTCAATACTAAATTTGGTTACTTTCTTTGTAGCGTACTGGTTCACAGTGGTGGTGTGCATGGTGGACACTATTATGCTTATATCAGGCCTACACTTTCTGATCAGTGGTATGCACTCATTATGGGTTCTGCATTGTGTTTCTTTCTGTTCTTTGTATTTGTTATTTTTAATCTGACTTGTTAATAGTGATATAGGTGCTGTGTATTCTATGTGGGACTTCTCATCCCTCTCTTTTTTACTATTTATAAGGTTTTGTTTCTTTTCCAAAATAAAAATAAAAATAAAATAATGCTCTCTGAAATACATTTTTATTTGTTAATTGAAGTTACATATTTTTAGAAGGATAATGATGCAAGTGTCATTGTGCATGTACTTGCTCTCTGTTTTAATAGAAAATTTGATCTTGTCATGTAGATGTGAATTCACAGTATTCATTGTTTGAATTCTTCCCTTCTCCTTCGTCAATTTTCTTGTTTTTTTTTTCTTTTTCCGGGGGCATGTTTGACTCATTGGTTCTGAACATGATTCTACATATTGCGTTGTGTTGCTCTTTCAGATTTTGGAAGATCATCTACTTCTAATTGTTTATTGTGGATTTTTTGATGGATTTCGTGCTTGTTATTCTACATCACTGCGTAGGTTCAAATTTGATGATGAACGTGTGACCAAAGAAGACATGAAGAGGGCACTAGAAGAGCAATATGGTGGTGAAGAAGAGGTAGTTTGTTCTAGTGCATTACTTGCAGGAAATTTTTTTCCTACCCGATGGTAGGATCGCATCTAACTTAATTCTCGCAATATCCTCTTTTGTGCTACAGTTACCACAGACAAACCCTGGTTTCAACAATTCACCGTTCAAGTTTACCAAATATTCAAATGCATACATGCTTGTTTATATACGTGAAAGTGACAGGGAGAAAATAGTTTGTAATGTGGATGAGAAGGACATAGCAGAACATCTTAGGGTAAGATTCATAAATTTTTAACTCTTGATTATTGCGTACATTTCTCATTCCATTGGGTCAACAGATACGATTGAAGAAAGAGCAGGAAGAGAAGGAGCTAAAGAGAAAGGAGAAGTCTGAGGCTCACCTCTACACAATAATTAAGGTTCTTACAATTTTAGTTACCTGTCTGTTTCCACATGTTATGCATGAATTATTTATTTGATTTTACCTTATTGTAGGTTGCTCGTGATGAGGATCTAGTTCAACAGGTTGGAAAGGAGATATATTTTGATCTTGTTGATCATGACAAAGTTCACAGTTTTCGTATTCAGAAACAGCAACCATTTAATACTTTTAAGGTATCTTTGCATAGTCTTGTATATGCTTGAACAAAATTCACTAACATTGAAGGGGGCAGTGAGTGTGGCATGATATGGTTTGTCATGATTTTGTTCAGATATTCTAGCCCATCAAACCTTAGGTTGAATATGATCTATCTATTGTTATTATGTTTATATGTCAAGATCATCTAGCAACTGATGTTACTTAATATAGTGCTTATGCTAAATAATATTTCAATAAGTGGAATTTACAAAATGCGTCTCCTCTTTGCATGTAAGCATATAGCTGCGTGCATCTGCATTTGAAGATATTCTACATATACACACATATAGTTAAGATTGTGCTTAAGATTATTCAAAAGTGGTTTTTATGGGCCTTTTAAGTTAAAACATCATGTAACTTGATTTTACCTTAGAGAATCTGATGGCATCCACATCCCTCTTGTCACGTTCTGTCATTAATGTGTTTATCAGTGTTGGCCAGACAAATCCATATCAAACCGATTTGTTGTGTTGAGATAATGAAGACAATGAACTTCAGTTTGACACCTGGTTTTATTGTCATGTCAATTCTCAGGAAGATGTTGCCAAGGAGTTTGGGATACCAGTGCAATGTCAACGCTTCTGGTTATGGGCAAAGCGGCAAAATCATACGTACCGACCGAACCGTGCACTTACACCACAAGAGGAAACTCAATCTGTAAGTGCTTTTATTTGGTCTCTTTAAATTTTGGTCTATCCACCATGGCCAGTTCTCGAGTTGTAAGACTAAGTTAACACACTCTGTCAAAAATTGATCGACACCCCCTAATTTTTATTGTCTATTTAGTCATTGATTGTGCTCTATATTTATTCATGTGTACTATAATGGCTTGTTTAAAAGAGAATTGACCGTGGATAATATGACCAACAAATTCATGCTTAGCTCTTGTAGATGGTCTAGAAGAGTTCAATAGCCACTGTGGAACCTATGGAAAGTAATTGATTTGCTTGCACGCATTTATGTTATCTGCTTTTATTTTTTCCTCAGGTAGGTCATTTAAGAGAAATATCCAACAAAACAAATAATGCTGAGCTAAAATTGTTTCTGGAAGTTACGCTTGACTTGGTAATATGCATTTCTCTCTCGTTCTCTCGCTCTCTCGTTCTCTCTCTCTCTCCTCCCATTCTATTTTCTTGCCTCATTTTTGCACCCTCTTCCCATTCGCTCTTTTTTTCCGTTCCTCACTTTTGCTGATGGTAAATGATTTTCTTTGCTTCTTGACCTGTTTTATACCCGTGACCAACTGTTACAGGAGATGCAACCTCTTCCTCCACCAGAGAAGACTAAGGAGGATATTCTTTTGTTTTTCAAACTTTATGATCCAATCAAAGAAGAGCTCAGGTATGTCTTATTTCGTGCTAATTATGCTATTCTGATGATTGTCAGGACTGGTATAATAAAATATGATACCATGTATGCTGGTTGTGTACATATCATTTCGTTATCAAGCGTGTTACTCTTTCAAGGCACTAGACAGATCTAGATCTTGCCAGTCTGTTTTAATTATAAATAGCAATCAGAACTGAGATAACAGATTCTGTTTGTCTATCTTTCTCCGCTCATTTTCAGCCACTGAAAATTGATAGATAATAGCGTGTTTCACTGTGAAAGGAAATAGTCATGGCCACTTTTTATGTTGGCTCATCTTCCCAGTTCCCATGATTTTTTGTTTTTGTGATTAGGCATGTTGGACGGCTATTTGTAAAAGGAAACGGCAAGCCAATGGATATATTGACAAAGCTTAATGAAATGGCTCACTTTGCTCCTGATGAAGAAATTGAACTATTTGAGGTTAAACCCTGTGTTCTCTCTTTTTTATCCTGAACTTCATGCCATTTCAAATTTAAGCTTCAAAGTATCCAATTTACTGTACTTTTGGGTCTATATGCAGGAAATTAAGTTCGAACCAAACGTCATGTGTGAACCCATTGACAAGAAACTAAGCTTTCGAAACAGTCAGGTAGATTAGTTAATCTATGTTGATTTCAAAACTTTTAAATGAAACCTCAGTTGCTTCTGTTGCATGAAAAATTTGAAGATTCACGCTTGGCATGATTATTTTGTTTCACCCTTGCATTATCCTCAGCTTGAAGATGGGGATATCATTTGCTTTCAAAAATCCCCTCAAGGTCTGCAAATTGAAGAATGTCGCTATCCTACCGTCCCTGCTTTTTTAAATTATGTACATAATCGCCAGGTACACTCTCAATGGTTCAGCCATATGATTTACTTAACTTGAATAAGATTTGGGCCCTTTGGTCTGATCTCCTTTTCTTCTGTTGGTAATTTAGTTGAGAGAAGTGGACTAACAACCCTGACTCTTAATATTTATATTTTGGGTAGAGGTGCCTTTTAATAAATTGTTTCTGCTTGCATCAGCATACATGATTGGTGCTTCAATTACCTTCAAAAATTTATGTGAATTCTGTATTATTTTTTCCTTCAACTCTTCTTAAGTCTGCAGAGCCGTTTGTTCAAATGGCTGATAGATCTAGAACTGAGTTTTGGGAGAAATATATTTATGTGAATTGATTTATCAAAATTACGGCCGATTTGTTTCCTTGCTTTGTTCCGAGTAGCAGACCAAGGAAGAGTTGAGCTGTAGTTTCAAGTGCCTAGAACATTATTTCCATGATAAATAAGATCCTTGCTAATGCAATATTATCTTTAAGATGTGATGGTAAAATCTTCGAGGTTAGGAGAGGCTGGATGGTAATCCAAGGAAAAATGAATAATTTGACCATAATTTTTCTATTACTCTTGCCCTTATAATGCACAGTGTAGGAAAATGCTCCCTATCTTTTGCATGCTTACGACATAAGCCAATTGGGTTCTTCCTGAGAGAATGACTTTGTTGGAACATCTGTTGCTCCCTGTACTTCTATTTGTTCACTTTTCACCTTCATTAACTAAACAGTGGTCAATACTCAAATGAAAATAGAAGTGCAGGGTGCAAATGTTTATGCGTAGAGGGGAAAATAAGTAGGAATTAAAGTGTAGTGGATAAATATTCATTTTCCTTAATGTAACCAATGCTCATAAAAATATAAAAAAAATATTCCGACCTTTTATTTCTTGTTGATAGTATTTACTTTAAGAAATAAGTTTTGTTATGTTCTGGTCAAAATCTTATGTTGCTTGTTTGATGGTTCATAGGTGGTTCGATTTCGTTCACTGGAGAAGCCCAAGGATGACGAATTTTGTCTGGAATTGTATGGATTTAGTTCATAATGGAACCTAAGATATCATTCTTCTGGTTGAACTATTTCACTTATTTGCTTGAGTGATTGTGTTCTTAATGTAGTAAATTTAAAATATTTTTTCAGGTCAAAGATGAATAACTATGATGAAGTTGTTGAAAATGTTGCCAAGCATCTTGGATTGAATGATCCATCTAAAATACGTCTTACATCTCATAACTGTTATTCACAGCAACCAAAGCCTCAACCTATTAAGTACCGAGGAGCAGAACGGCTTACAGACATGCTTGTTCACTATAACCAGGTAATATGATTTGACTCATGCAGATTGGACTGGAACCTTTTTCAGTTGATTTGTACTTATTCTTTTGTCTGTTGACAATATCTTTCCTTTGTCTGTTGCAGATATCAGATATATTATACTATGAAGTCTTGGATATCCCTTTACCTGAACTGCAAGGGCTTAAAACTCTAAAAGTTGCTTTCCATCATTCCACCAAGGATGAAGTGAGTGTTTCAAGGACCTCTTTGTGCTTTTCTGTAAATTGCACACAATCTGCTTGTGTATTCATTTATTCTCAGGATCATGTCATTTGTTTTCAACAATTTTTAGGTAGTCATTCACACTATCAGGTTACCAAAACAGAGTACTGTGGGAGATGTCATTGGCGATCTTAAGAATAAAGTAAGTCTTGCATTTCTTCTGCATCTTTTTTTGGTAATATATCTATGCTCGAAAAAATGGTTTTGCTCCTAGAACCTAGTCATGTTTAATTGCTTATAAAATATTTATTAATATTTATTGTGTAATCCCACGTCTATTTTTAATTTATGGCAGGTTGAGTTATCTCATCCAGATGCAGAACTGAGATTGCTGGAGGTTTTCTATCACAAGATATATAAGGTAGAGGGTTCTGCAAATTTTGTGGATTCTATAATTGCAAAGTTTTTTTTTGTCGAAGGATGTCTTGTTTTTACTAAATTGTACCCCCTACGTCCAAAAAAAAAAAGGAGTCATATTTGTCCAAGGTGCAACTTTTATTCTTTCTTTTTTTTTAATCGGTAAATTTGTGCTTCGAACCCATGACTAGGGGTGGATAGTACGGTATACTGAAATCTTTCTCGCCAAATTTTTTTATAGCAAAAAATATCATACTGTTGTCATATAGAAAATTGCGTTATATCGATTCTGAAAAAAGTCATATTGTTGTCGTACCGAAAATTTCAGTATTTTTTGGTATTACTGAAATTTTCATATGAAATTTCAATATAAGAATTTCGGTATACGGCGGTTACGAAAATATTTCGGTATATCACAATATACTAATTTTTTACCGAAAATTTCGATAAATTTGATATTTTTTGATACAGTAGTGCGCTAACGGTATATTCGGTATTCTCTCCACCACTACCCATGACCTCTTGGTTATAGGCAGTGGTGCAACTTTTATTCTTGTTCAGCTAATTGAAGGTACAACCTTTATAATCAAAGTTCACACTAATGCCCTTTCATTTTTTAATTTATTTTTTGGATTAACTTATTTATGACTTTAATTACATTTGCGTAGTACTGGCACAATAGAAATGTCAAACAATAACTGACTTTGAGTTGTGAATTAGGACACATAAAAGTTCTCAAACACGATTCTCTTTGGGATAGAGGTTGTATATCTTGAGTTACTATTTTAAGGAACCTGTTTTATTAAATGATTCAACATCTTCATCTTGGTTTTGATTGTAGATTCACTAAATTTCCTACATTCACTAAATTTCTTACTAAATGCTTCGAAAACATGGATTCCCTATCTACTCGAATTTAGATAGAGCATTAGATAGGTGCTGTTGAATTTATCACGCCTGCATTGGCTCCAAAGTCTCATATTGTTGTTCATGTAAAGTCGTTTCAATTCTCTATGTAAGTTCATGCTGTTATGTACTGGATGATTTGACAATTTAGACCAAATAGACATGTAAAAGAATCTTTGTACTGTTATTCATTAAGTGCTTACCTGAAATTTCCCACGGGATAATTTGGAACCTTGATGTAATTCTTTTGAAATAACATCACTTTTGCCACTTCTCTGCAGATTTTCCCGCTGCAAGAAAAGATTGAGAACATAAATGATCAATACTGGACACTGCGGGCAGAGGAGGTACGCGTACTATTTATGAACTTTTAACAGACATAATTATCATCTCTTTCCAAAGTTTTGTTTGTAAAAGGCTAGAACCTGTTCAGTAAGTGATGATTTTCCGATGATTGTACAGGGTGATAGTTTCATGTACCTTCTTCCATTATTTTGCGTACTGATCTAGTTTACATTGTACTGTTTTACCACAATTGTTGAACTATTTCTTTCCAATATATTTATATTCAAGTAAATGGCCTTATATTTATCAGCCCAAGTGGTTCATCAAAGTGAGCATCCAATTTTGAGGTGGAGTTAGGCTCCGGCATGTGCCAAGGCACTTTCAGGTGTTTGGGCACTGCTGTTATTTTAAGCGATGCTGCTAATGTTGTCTATCTGATGTAAAAAATATATTCTACTTCGTAAGATTGAACTCAATGGCAAACAAGATTTCTATCATTCTTAAATCTCACATTCACTTTTGCCAGGACTCTGCCATAGATTCCTTGTGTGTGAAGTTTTATTGCTGAAGTGATTCTTTTTACTAACTTTTTATATTGAAGCATATGACTAACAGAGGAGTGAACTAATAAATAGCACAAGGCTGCATACCTGCATAAGTTCAAAGTTGTCTTTATTTAAGAGGACACAATTAAGCCAAAAATTATATAATGCTCCTCAGGGTTATGATTCCGGATTCATTATGCCCAAGATCATGCACATTGCTGAAGAATATGATCTGTATCACTTGCCTGTAAAAAGTTTTAGTGTGCTCTGATATATGTGTGATATTGTGGAAAAAAAGTTATTATATGGTTGCTGACGTTAGGGTCATTGTGGTGGTATAGTGTTGGGAAGACAATCACCACACATTAAGGAGTAATCCTTGTTCATTAAGGGTTATAATTTTTTCTTCTGTTCTTCTGGGGCCCCAGTTATGTCGGTCTCTCTTTTTAGTTTCTTCTCCTGTCTTCCATCTGTCCAGGGGGTGTAGAGGAGTTCTTTAGAATCCCAATTTTAGTAAATCAGAGTACGGAAGCGCAAATGCAAAATTATCAGAATGATTGTTATCATATAAAATTAGTATCTGTGTTAAATTATACATTTTTTTTCTCCTTTGCAGATTCCTGAGGAGGAGAAGAACCTTGGTCCCCAAGATCGCTTGATTCATGTGTACCATTTCGTGAAAGACGCTGCACAGAATCAAGCTGTAAGTAAAGGGTTTAATAATGATAAATAGCACCTACTAAACAAATTTGCTGACATGCATGCATGTTTACATTGCTTTCTTGTGTTCGTTTTCTCTATTCAAATTTCTCTTTGTATCTATTTCTTTACAGCAAATTCACAATTTTGGGGATCCCTTTTTCTTGACTATTCATGAGAATGAGACTTTGGCTGAGGTTAAAACGCGTATACAAAAGAAATTACATGTTGCAGATGAGGAGTTCTCCAAGGTTTGTTGGGTTGTCTTTTAATTTCTTTAGAACTGAGACTAGCTCTTCATTAAGTATGTTTTCTTTGTTACCAACTTCTGAACATTTTGACCTTTTCTAGTGGAAGTTTGCATTTATGTCTATGGGTAGGCCTGAATATCTTCAAGATTTAGACATCGTCTCTAGTCGGTTTCAGGTATTGATGACTCCCTTTTCTAGTCATATTCTTCCTCCTATATGTGTGCCTTGTGTATACTGTGCTTATCTTCCTTTGCAATTTGATTTTACTCCTACTTTCCAGAGAAGAGATGTTTATGGTGCTTGGGAACAGTACCTTGGACTTGAACACACTGACAATGCTCCAAAACGGTCATATGCAGCCAACCAGGCAAGTGCACAGTTATAACTATTTAAAAGTATTATTCTGGTATTTTTCAGTCCATAAATATTTTAAGAACTGTGATCATATTTTACCTCATAGATATCAATGAAATTATGCTAGTGTTCTGATGACTTTCATTGCTTCTAGGTCCTATAAGTTACATGTTTGTTGTCTTATTTCAACTCGTAGTCTTGTGTAAATCACGTCATGTGGGCATCTACCATGAAGCACCTAATTAACTCTCTTTTTCAGAAAATTTGTAAAATAAAATTTTGACATATTTACCCTCAGTGAACCTTGTATACATCCTAGAAGATACACTTAATTAAAAAGTAAGATATCATTTAGGGATATTGATGCAAATTTGGAAGAAATGTGGTGAATTAGCTAAAGTGACAATTAGTTAGAATCAAAATTTAACCTCTACGATGACACTTATTATGAGACGGGTGGAATATATGGTGAATATTGTTTTGCATCGTGTTTTATAATTCAAGCAATAATGTGCTATTACATTGCATTTACCATCCTTTGTGATGTATGTGTTATTCTGGTGCTTATTAGTTATGTCTCAATGTTGCAGAACCGGCACTCTTATGAGAAACCCGTCAGGATCTACAATTAGTACATGTCTTCAACGTGTAAGCTTCAACAGCATACTAATTTTGTGAAAAACAATGGCAGTAAATTCTGAAGCAACAACACATATTGGGTTGATGAATACATGCAGTTTGGAGAGTGGCTTTTACATTGAATGAAGCGTCCAAAAACCCGGTTTTGGCTGTACGTATTTCTAGATGGATCAGAGGTTCTCTCTCCTTACCTATATGCTGACTCTGAGAGGTTTTAGGTTATATATTGTTACTAGAAATGTATAAGATTTTGGGTGGGGATGTATAGAGGGTATAGCCATGTGTTTCCGACTTGTCCGTTTCGTTCTATAAGCACATTGTTTATGAATTTAGTGATCAGAAGTTAGGTGAAGAGTTGTGTATGTTGGTATCAATTTAGAGATGGATCATTGTCTGAGTCACTCAAATTACTGTGGAGTGGCGCATGTTACCTGAACTCTTTTTTTTTTTGTCTAAACCACTCCAATTCTTGAGGCATTAGTTACAAAACATCATGTATACACAATTAGTTACAAAAACTCCAATTGGACTTGCTTGCTCGAGTGGCTGACCTCCGATTCAGAGGTCTTTTAGTGATCAGCGAACCATCCACCTTTTCTGGTGGTCCGGCCAGTCTGAAAGGTGAAATGTTCTTTATTCACCATTCATACATAACTCAAAGTTCTAGCAATAAGTTTATAAACTTTTTCTTGTTTAAATATTTTGAATGGAATATATATATACACGCAACCATGCATTCAGGATCTGATCTTCAAGATGCTCAAGATCCAAATGATGATTATCAAGATTTCTCTCTACATTGGGATGAAGGATCGGGAATTTAGATCATATCAGTAGTATAGTTATTGGACCTTTTGCTCAACACAGATTGGAAATTACTGAGGACATCTATAGTTTATGAGTTAATGATTAAGCCGTATTGTATCAATAGTGTCTTACGG
Source organism: Prunella vulgaris (assembly GCA_026898435.1). Lineage (NCBI taxonomy): Eukaryota > Viridiplantae > Streptophyta > Magnoliopsida > Lamiales > Lamiaceae > Prunella > Prunella vulgaris. The sequence goes on from JAPKLY010000005.1 coordinate 3,538,405, forward strand.
ACCTTTTTCAAAACAAACTGGCCTAAGTATTCAAGAATCTATGAATTAACCTGAAAAAAGGATTTATGCCCACAAACGCCTGCGCCGTCACTCGGCATAACGGCAAAAAGGCTACCCCACACGGTTAACTCATAAATCAGAAAATTTAGTTTAGCAAGTTTAAACCTTAAAGACACATCTCGATATGTGTTGGATAATCTTAACTCATAAATATCGATAGAAACCTCAAACCAATCGGTCGAAACCATTCACTACATATTGATATAATCAAATTAGATCAAACAACTTATGATCTTCAAAACACATGATAGTAGGGTAATATTAAGTCAGGTCATTATTCAATACAAGTAATTTAGCCGACCATTAAGGCGGCGATCAAACAAAAATTTTAAAATTTAAACAGAAAAATAAATAAGCAATATACCTCTTAATGAGCCAAGGCTGAGATATTATAAAAACTAAAAGATTACAAAATTTACAAGAGGAGAGAGTAGAGAGAGAAAGAAGGGGCGAGCGTACTCAAGCGTGCCTCCTTCAGGAATAAAACACACATATATATAGGGGGAGAACCGGACATGAACCCCGGATTTCATCCCGAAAATAAAAAGCATGAATAGTAAAAAGTTTGAATAGTAATTTACTATTTATGAACATTAATTTACTATTCATGAACAGTTCTTTGTCTGCTGATGTAGGCGATGGCGAAATTTGATTTTGTCGTTTCTGAAGATGCATTTTGCCCAGGGATGCTTCTAGAAAATCCTTGTTTCAATTCGCCAGTAGAGAGACTTGCTTTTTGAGGAGAAATAATGATCTCTCGAGTCTTTCGGTTGGCCGATTCAGCCTTCTGAGAATCGGAATCCCAATTTCAAGAGCCCTAATTCTTTTTCTGAGAGCTTTAAGATAATTTTTATCAGAAATTCATTTGTCGTTTTCATCAAATACGACATGGTATGGGACTTGCCAAATCTGTTGATTGGCCCCAAAATGGAAAACCCTGGTGACCCAGTCTTCTGAAATATTCATCAGTCCTTTCTTCCTTTGAGCTTCTCTTTGAGAGAATTTTTCAGGAGATCAAAACTTTCCTGTAGAGAGAAATCTTGATAATCATCATTTGGATCTTGAGCATCTTGAAGATCAGATCCTGAATGCATGGTTGCGTCTGATTTTGAATCAGAAAAATCTATTTCATTAAAAAGATCTTTTTTGATATGATCCATATACATATCCATAATTTTTTCTCTTGGAAGAATACCAAAATATTTCTTAGAATATTCTGAAAAAGATGGCAACATATTAGTGGCCTTTTCATTAGAAATTTTTCTGAAATCATCGATCTTGGATTTGATCCTATCGATATTTTCTTGGAGAAGTGACTCATTGGAGCCTGGGGTAATAACACTTAGATTATTCCAAAACCTTGTCATGTGTATTCTCCATAGACAAGGAGTATTATCATTGGTGAACCCAAATTCTAGTTTCCACTTCCAGACCCATGGAATACCCGAGTCAATGAAAAATCTACAGGTAGTTTTACTACTTGTATTGTGAGTGACAAAATCAGAAGAAATAATAGAATATTCTTCAAGAAGAGGTTTAACATCTTCAGGCAAGATATTTGCCGAGGCTCCAAAGGTTTCCCACCAAGAAGTGAGCCAATTTGGAATATGACTTTTGCTGATATTATCACAAATCTTTATCAGCCAGGTATGAGAATGTTTGACATTCTGGTAAAGAAGAGTTTTATAAAAACTTTGCAAATAATCCCAGTAATTGTACTGGATGGTCGTTCGAGAGACTTCGTTGACCATACTTCTTTCGGAAAAGGGTGAGATACCCCATTCTTGGATGGAGATAATCTTTTTAATAATGAACTTAGAGTAATTAATTGTTTTACTCTTGGGTGGAAAGTGTTGGATTTCCACACTTCCTAAGCTGGTAAGAATGGCTTCATAAAAGCCTCTGGATTTGTATGAACCAGTAGTCCAACTATTGTTTGGAAAATATTTTTCCATTAGGATCCATGGGGATTCTTTGAATTTAACATCGTCATCCTCGAGGATCAAAATTAATTCTTTTTTGAGAGAATTAAAGTAAGTATATTCTTTCTGAGCGACAGAGGCATAGGACTCTTGATCGTCGGCTTTTGAGGAATTGTCCTCAACTGGTATATTTTTTCCCCTCTGTCTGAGGAATTCTTGGAATTCCTTCTGAGTGTTGTCTCCTGATGAGGAGGAACTGACACCAGAAATATTCTGGTTGATAAGGGATTTCTTCCCGTGGTAAATAGGAGGATGACCTCTTCCTCCTCTTCCTCTATAAGAGGAATAGAGATTTCTCCCAGAATGACTCATTTCTGTCATTAAGAAATAAATTCTCGAGTTAGAAAATCTGGAAGATGATTATCTTTCCCTTCTTTAAAGATAATATTAAAGTCGAAATAAGCAAGATGAGATTGCCATCGGGCAAACATTTGTTTAGAAACATTATGCTCAATATCTTTGGTAAGCATGAAAGTAGCAGCTCTACAATCAGTTTTAATAGTAAACTTTTGATTGTACAAATCATCCTGGAATTTAAGGACGCTTTTAACAATAGCAAGAATTTCTTTAGCTATGGTGGAATAATTCTTTTGAGAATTATTCCATTTACCTGAATAAAATCTGACAATATAATCAGTTTTATTCTCAGGATTAACCTGTTTAAGAATACCACCATACCCCAAATCTGAAGCATCAGTTTCAACGATTTTTTCCCATAGGGGATTAGCAAGCATAAGACAAGGAATACTCTTAACCTTCTCTTTAATTCTAATGACTACTTTGGTATGATTATCATTCCAAGGTAAAGGATTCTTTTTAAGTCTATCGTATAAAATAGCATAATCTTCAGAAAGATTTTTAATATAAGAAGATACATAATTAAGACTTCCTAAAAATCTTTGTAGTTGAGTTTTGTCAGTAATGATATCAGGAAATTTATTTCCAAACTCAATGTTCCTGTTGATAGGAATAATATTTCCCTTTTCAATAAAATGTCCCAAAAATTTTATTTTTGTTTGAAATAAAACTATTTTTGGTTTTGAAACAACTAAACCATTTTTTATGACTATTTCTTTGAAAATGTCAAGATGTTTAAAATGCATTTCAATGTCCTTAGAGAACACAAGAATATCATCAATATAAACAATGATAAAATTACTAAAAGGAGATAAAATGTCATTCATAATCTGTTGGAATTCAGAAGGAGCATTTTTTAAGCCAAAAGGCATAACAGTCCATTCGTAATGTCCGAATGGAACATTAAAGACAGTTTTATACCTATCAGACGGGTCAATTTGTATTTGCCAAAATCCTGATTTTAAATCAAATTTTGAAAAAAATAAGAGCATTGATAAGTCTATCAAGCAGATCCTTTTTATTAGGAATAAGGTGTCTAATCCATTTTAGGACTTTATTAAGAAGTTTATAATTAATAACTAACCTGGGAACTCCGCGTTCTATCTCGGAATGTTTGTTGACATAAAAAGCTGTACAAGACCATGGGGACTTAGAGGGAGTAATAAGTTTTTTTTGTAATAAGGAAGATATTTCCTTTTTGCATAACTCCAAATAATCAGAGTTCATTTGGCAAGGTCTTGACTTAGTAGGGATTTTTTCATTAGTGAAACTATCTTCATAGGGAAGTGAAACAATATGTTTCTTTCTGTCCCAAAAAACATTAGGAAAATCATTACAGATATCAATAGAAAATTTATTAAGAAGAAATTTTATCTTTTCTTGAAGCTTGGGGTTTTTCAACCTTTCTTCAATAGTTAAGGAACTTAATTCTTCTTTGAGAAAATTAATTTGACTATTTTTAGAATTAATTTGATCTTGGATTAAATTAAGAACTTTATAAATAGGTTTAGTAATGAATTCAAAAGTAACATGTTTTTTATTGTAAGTTCCTGTAATACCTTTCTCATTAATGAAGGTAAGAGGATAAATCTTATAAAGGAAAGGAAGACCAATTATCATTTGGCTAGTAATGTCTTCTGCAATGAGAAAATCATTTTGAATACAACAACCATTTACACAAACATAAGCATTTTTAAGCTTATAGTTGATTTTTAAAGATCCTCCTCCTGCATGAGAAAGAGATTGTGTAGTTTTTTCAAAAAACTTAGTGGGAATTTTTCCCATCTGTATGACACTTATGTCAGCACCGCTATCTATCATGGCGATGAAATCTTCTCTATAAGAGTTATTAATAAGAAGAGAAATCTTAGTATACCATTTTTGTGATATAATCATATTAATGGTAGCCAAATGATCTTCTTCTCTGAAATCATGAGAAGCTATAGAGCTAGTATCAATGTCATCAACCTTTTCTTTTCCTTTTTCAATGAAAGAAAGTCTAGAAGAGAAATCTAAATTCCGTTTTTGAAGAATTTTGACATTGTTTTTTAGATCATTAATCTCCTGAACTAAATCATTTATAGTGATAGGATTATTTTTAATATTCCTAAGTTTGAGAAGTTTATCAATTTCTCCCATATTATAATAATTATTATTTACCTTATTAAAAAGGCTAGTCTTATTATCACTAGAGGAAGAATCATCAAATTGATCAATAATTTTATTCCTTAAACCAGGGTCTTTAACCTGTTTAAGAAATTCAAGAATATGATTATCGGTCAAGACATTAATATTCATGTCTTGGAATTGACTCATAAGTTTATAAAACTCATCATCAATTTTGATGTGATCAGTATCATTGATACAATTGAGACAAGGTTTACCAAGAGCGCAATTATCACACTCAACCTTATCAGAAAGAGTTGAAATATCATCAAAAGAGTTAGAATTTTCAGAAGAGTCTGTAAAAGATTCATTGGAATCAATCTCATTTTCAGAATTCATAACAATTTTGAAAAGAGTTTCTTTTAATTCATCACTAATATCAAGATTTTTAATCTTGTCTTTAGCATAACATTGGTTAGCATAATGACCATTCTTACCACATTTATGGCAAACAATTTTATCGAGGTATTTTTTATTTTTATAAAATTTTCTCTTATTATTATTATGAGTTTGATCATAATACTTTTCCTTCTTCTCCTTCTTCTGTTTATTATCAGAATACCTTTTTCTTTTCCTAAAATTGGATTTATGAACATAATCTCTTTTAAAATTTCTTTTTGGATTAGGATTGTCCAAACCAAACTGGTCACAGAAATGACCTAATTGTTTTCTTTCCAACAAATTATCTTTCTTAATTTGATTTCTTAATTTAATCTCATTACAAAGATTTAATCCTTCTTGTACACAAATACTTATGATTTGACCAAAAGTATAAGACTCATAGGAAATAGAGTCAGAATCTTTTCTAAGAACTTTTTTAATTCTTTCAGCAAATAAATAAGGAAGACCATCAACAAATTTGTTCTTCCAAATATCCTGGTTACAATCAGGAATATCATAAATGCGAGACAGAAAAGTATCTTTGTACCATCTGAAATCAGTAAGGTTTTTACACTTCATTTTTAAAAGAAGAGTTTTGGTGTTTTCAGATTTATTGGTAAATCTACCAGTAAAATGTTCTAAAATAGTAAGAACAAGAGAATAAACATCATTGAGTTTAGTCTCACCATTTTCAATTTTAACAGAAGAAAATATTTCTTGTTTATTAAGGGGACTTAAATAATTGTCCCACCAACCTTTAAGTTGGCCCGTAAAACCTACGGTAATTGCCTGAGCAGTTTGAATGTCATTATTACCACTAATTCTGCAGGCAGAGCTATACATAAGCATACGATGGCATTGAGTAAAAATATGTTTATCAGCACCACCATCAATGTTCCATTCATAAATACTTTTCCCCGAATAGGAGGTAGTAAAGTAATTTTCTTGTTCTTCATGGAGAACATCCATAGGAGTTGGTCTTTTATAATAATACTTTGATAAGTTTGGCTTATCAGCCCATTTTATTTTATTCAAACTTTCAGTTTTACTTTTTTCGATAAAGCCTTCTTCAAGGTCATTATCTAAAGTAGAAATACTAAGTTTTTCAAACTTATTGCTTATAATTTTTTCAAAATCTGAAACAGAAGCTTCAATATTGAAGTCTTTTATCTCTATAGGAGATTGTATCGAAGAAGCAGTTTTAATAACAAAGTTTTTATTATCATTTTCTTTTAAAAACTCTGTCTTGGTCTGTTCTTCAGTATGAGAAATAATTTTATCAATCTTACTATGTAAAGAAATAATTTCTTCACCTAGAATAGAAAGGTAAAGATTGCAAAAATTATTTTGCTCAATCATTTGATTAATATGTTTGACAGTAATTTGCAAAACATCTTTTTCAACGATTGTGGAAAATGGAAGGAAATTAAAAATCCGACCACCTTTTTCTATTTGAAAAGGAACATGGGGAGGGTGAACAGATTTTTGTGTCTCTCCCGAGACAATCTTATAATCTCGTTCGATTACGAAAATATGGTTTATATAAAAAGTTTTAATAAACCAAGGAACATAATAAGTAATTTCCAATCTGTGTTGAGCAAAAGGATATATATATATATATATATATATATATATATATATATATATTTGAATATTTTGAATGGAGTATGGACATATAATAAATAATTTGGGGGCGTTTAACTTTTAGGATTAGGGAGGATTAAGCTCCTAGTCCCAAGTAATGATGTTTGGTTTTCAGGATTTGAGTCTGGAACTAAATCATGCTAATTTCAAAAGAAGTTGATTATTTGATTCCACATATTTTATTATATTATTTAATCCTAAGGCTGGATTTACTAATTTACCAATTATATGGTAATTTATGGAAAATAGCGGTTAACTGAAAAAGAGTAATATTGAGAATTTAATATTTTTATTCTATTTATTCTTAAATTCAAACACAAATTAGAATTATTTTTAAGAAAATTAAAAATATAAAATACATGTTTTTTTTAAAATTAAGATTGTAATCAATATTATGACTTAAAATTGTTTCTACTCTATTTATCCCACGTAGGAAAGCTCGCTATGTGTATAGTTCTCTATTTCAAGTAAAGGTTATTAAGTTTTAAATTTATGAATAAATATATTGTTCCTCCGATAGACCACATTTCATCATTGATTGCAGACAAGTGTGCTTGCATTCTAATTTTCCATTCATCATAATCCCCAGCAGAGAACATAGGAACCTTGAATTTCACCATTTTGGGAGTCATGCAAGTATACAGGTGTGTTTTTAAAAAACAAAATGATCTAGCTAGGTACTGATCAAAGCAGTGGCAAGCCAACTGCTCTGATACCACTTGTTGGTCCCTTAAGTGATCAAGGTCTCGAGGGGGGGGGGGGGGGTTGAATAGACCTTGAGTCAAAATAAGATTTTCAAATTTTTTTTCAAAAGAGGGGATTCTACAAGAGGTTTTAAAAACAGGATCATAAAGGTTACAACAACAGAGTTTAAAACTTGCAAATAAAAAGATAACTTGTAGACAAGAAATCAGATGGATTCTCACACTTGAAAGTGTATTGAGAATACTCTAATGTGCAGCGAAAAATAAGTGAGTGTTAATGAAAAACATTTTAAACAGACTTAACAGGTGAGTGACTTAGACAAGTCTACAACTGTAGAGTCAGTTTCTTTGTGAAAAACACAAAAGTTTTATGCACTTGATTTTAAAAGAATGATGAATGTAACAAGTAAGTAAATATGCAATACAAAAAGATAAATGACAGAAAGTAAATAGACAATATTTATAGTGGTTCAGTGTCTATGAAAAAGACAACCTACATCCACTGTTATACCACTTAGGTGCCAAATTCACTAAGAACAGATCACAAAGATCAATACAAGTAGTTTCCCCTTAGAACTAGGTTCACTCATATTCCTATTCTAACAAGAGATTAACTACCATATTCACTCAGATTACAACTCACAAAGAGTTAAAAACCTCACAAAGAGACAGCTACACTAAGTAGAAATGATAAAACAGGTGAGGGAACAACAACAAAATAATGTGATTCTTTCTAAGAAAATCCTAACCAACTATTCTATGAATCACACAGAAAAATAAAATCTCTCTCTGAAAATTGTTGGCTGTAGACTTGCTTAGGCTGAATGCTTGTATGCGCAGGGTTGTTGTTATTGCTTTCTCCGAGAACATCTTCTATTTATAGATTGAGTGGTGTGACTTATCCGTTGGACAATTCAAATTTGAATTCAGGATAAGGCTCCTCTCTCTCTATTGACATGTGTGAAGTGGTCCTCATCCTTCACACAAGATAGTACTGATTGTACTATTGTCCTTTTCTTCAGAATTCTGGCTGTCTTCAAACTAATCTCCATTATCCTCCAGAATTATAGAAATAACCTCCTCTTAAGTACTTTTTAGTGAGTGCATAAAAGCTACACTAATTGTGCTTAAGGGTCTTCATAATCTTCAATTAATCTTGGACTTGTACTTTCTCTCTTCAAACGGTCTTCTCAACTGTAGGGTCTTCAACCTTGCAGCTGCAGAGTCCTGAAAATACAAAATTGGCTGTAGAGAAACATTACAGCTGTAGGGTCATGTCTGGTTGTAGAATGATCAAGTATACAGCTGCAGATTTCTCTTACAACTATAACTTTCAAAAACCAATTTCCTTAGAACAAGTATTAGATTCATTTTACCACTTTAAACATATGTTTTGCACACATCAAAATCTAGATCAAGGTACTTAACATCTTCCTTCTCCTCTTCTGCCAGCAAGGCTCTCTTGTCAGCAAACCTCCATTCTCTCTTGATCCTCTTCTCCTCTCTCTCCCTTGGTGTCAACTGGGGACAATCATAATTGAGATGACTCGGCTTGTTGCAAGAATAACAGACACCATCATTTCCTCTCTTGGGACTTGGTTCCCTTCTTCTCTCTGGAGACTTGTATCTGGTCTCCTTGTCATCTGATGGTCTCCTGGAATCAGATGGCTTCTTATATCTTTTGGAAGAATCACCACAGTTCTTCTTCCTATGAGATCGACATTTTTGGAACTTAGTTGACATCTTGTCAAACTTTTTGGTCAGCAGAGCTAGCTGCTCTTTTAGGCTCAGGTCCTCTGGAGTTGAGGACTTCTCATGGCTATTAGTTGTGGCAGAGAATGCTACGTTCTTTGCAGCTGATGAGGATGATGGAGTCTCATCTTCTTGATCTTCTTCTTGTATATCAAATTCATGAGCTTTGGGATGAGATAGTAAAGTGTGGTGACTAATCTCCGAATTTTTTTTGGTTTCTTTGATGACGGTCACATTTACTCTCCATCTGGGTTTGAGAGATCTGAGAATCTTGTTATTGATCTCTCTTTCAGAGTACTCCTTTCCCGAGGAGCTCACCTTGTTCAAGATGTTTGTTAATCTCATGTCCTGCTGATCAATAGTTCGTCGGCCTTCATCTTGAATGTGTCAAAAGTGTGGAGAACTGCCTGGAGTTTGTTCTGCTTAATCTGGTCAGTGCCTTCGCACATCAAAGAGAGTTTCTCCCACATCTCTTTGGCGGTTTTGCACGTTTTGATCTTTTCTATATACTTTTTGGATAAAGTCTCTATTATCTCTATCCTGGACATCTGATCCAGGTTAAATAGCTTCCTCTCAGAGTTAGACAACCCGCTTTTCTTTTTCTCTGGTTTCCTCCACTCGCTGATCTCTCCTTCTGGAGTCTTGTCAGCGCTAACGGTATCCAAGTAGAATTTGATTGGACCTTCCTCCAGAACATCCAGTATACGATCATGGATGGCTCCCAGATGATTCTCCATCCAAAATTTCCAATAGTCAAAGTCTTCAATAGAGGACTCTGACAACTTCCTAGTTTTGGATCCGCTCTTTTTGTAAGAATTCATTCCTGCATGTGGTTAGTGAAAATGCACACAAAGATTTTTCCAAAAGGGTTTTCAAGGATATGTCCTGGTGAGCACCAGAAGCTTTCTCAGGCTATGGACTTTTGGACACACAACTCTGATACCACTTGTTGGTCCCAAAGTCAGGTTTTAATGTAGAAACTCTTAAACCAAGTCTAGAGGGGGGAGGTGGGTTGAATAGACTTGGTGAATTTCAAAACTTTTTCGTTTTAAGCCTTTTCTGAAATCAGCAGACTACCTAGGGTTGTCTGGTTTAATGAAAATAGTGCGCTGTGATAACTTGGTGCGGAAATGATTTTGCTTTGAAAACCCCTTTTTAGTTATTGTGCACAGATAGAAATGAATAGAAATAAAGAGAAAGCAACACCAGATGTATAGTAGTTTGGACCTGAATTTCCTACTCTACTGATACTTCTTTATATAGGGGTTGATCAACTAGCCGTAAGAGTTGACTAGTGATCATATCCCTATATTTTTAGACTCAATTAATCAGATTAATTGATTGATCATCATCTTGATTCCCGGAAATCTTTGTGATCTTCCAATCAATCAAGTTTGTCCCCTTGATTGATTGACCTTCTAATCCGGAAATCTTCTAGCCGTTGTGATTGTCCCTTGATTGACTTTGTTTCTTCTGGGACACGTCCAAGACTTCTTCAGCTGATTTGCTACCTTAGCTGGCATACCAGCCTCGTCTGGTATTGCGGACCCCAGCCGATGTCGAAGACCTCATCTGATATCTCAGGTCTTATAGAACACCATCTGGTCAAACTTGACCTCTTCTGGTATCTCGGACCTCGTCTGATCTTTGTCCTTAGTCTTGTTTGCAACTGGCTCTTAAACTGGTCTCTAGCTTCAGTTGGTATTAGTCTCCTCTGAAGTTCTTTTCCAAACTATCTGGTGTCAACTGCTTAGGTCTTCTGTCTTCTGGGATGTGCTAAGTCCTAAAAAAGCCTCAGCTGGTCTTCTTCTCTATGAATATTCTGAGATCTTCAAGGCAGTAAGGTTTGTTCCCCTTACAAGAATACCTATCTAATCCTAGACTATTCATCAGCTGACTAACAGGTTCAGCTGGTCCTATTACATACTGAGTGGTTTATCATATCATCAGAACACTAAACATAATATCTTAACAATATTGTAATCTTAAAATTTTGTTCTTTTCTTGATAGTGGAAAAGTCTTTCCTAAAAAGAATGAAAACTATCATCCGTAAATAAAATTGGTTAAAAGTATTAAAGTAATTATAAAATTTATTTAATTTTAATTAAATACATAATTAATTTTAGCATGTCCAGAATCTGGATACTTTTCTGGATGTCCACAATCTGGATGTCCATAATCAATTGCTATTATGTAATTAGGATGATAAATAAAGAATTATGAACGTGGAAAGGAGGTGAAATGCCACGAAATGCCACGAACAATATGTGCAAATCAATATTCGACACATTGAATTTTCAATATTGAAAATGGCTAGACCCTCGATTATTTTTGTTGCTCTTGTGATTTTCTTTTGCATAATTTCAGGTATGAAGCTTATTATTATTTTTTATCTAATTCCGATGTGTTAAAATATTCAAGAGTCATATTTATAAATTATATTAATACTCTACTCTATAATATTTATAATTAATATTTTGAATTGCACGGTAAATCTAATGTAATAGAAACTTTATTCTTTCTGCAAAAGTCTATATCTAAAAACAATTGTGTTAAATATCTGACCATTATTATTAATGTTAAAATAAATGTAGGTTGTTCTGGAAAACGACGTTGCAGGGGGGAATTAACATATTCGTGTTCCCTAGCCATTCCAACATCATGTGTTGCTCCATGCAAAACTTTTGGTTTTACTGGAGAAGATTTTATTAGTGCTGAATGTAGGCTTAATTATCTCATGAAAATTACTTTTTGCGAATGCCAATTTTATTGCAATTAGTATAAACTAATTGAAATTATTATCAATAAGAAATAATTTATTTAATTATAAATTAAATGGCATCTTCCTGTTTTAGGTGTACCATGATAATCGTGTGATTATTGTTATTCCTGTTAATATATTTTAAATATCTATGCGCCCTTCAAAGAAAATAGAGGTAATGTTTTCATATAAAACAGTCACAAAAATTTTTGTGTTGTACATTTGGTAGAAGAAGTTTATAAACAAACCATTTTGTCTTAAATAAAATTTACAACAGTGATAGAAAACCTTATTAAGTATTCCCTTATATAAAAAATTATATATCTTTTTGGAGGGTAAAGTTAGTTAACTAAACTCAGCATAATGACTACTTTATATAAACATCGTTCTTTAAACAAAAGAATAAATTAATTGTTAGGCTTAATGCCATCGAAGAGGTGAAAACTCTGTTAAACAAAAATCATTCTGTAGCACCACGTTCCCAGAAAATCAGACTCTATACTCTAAACCTACTGAGCTCGAGTCACCACTTCATAAATTAAATTGATCATGAAAATTCAAATATAAAACAATTTATGGAAACAAAAAAATGAGTAACATATTTTGATTAATTAAATAAATAAATTAAAGCTGAATATCAAGATAAAATATTCTAAGTAAATATTAGCATCACATAACATTAATTTATTAAATTTGTGTAATATAATCAGGATTTGAATTCAATTGTATAAGCACATAAGTTTTATTTAAATCATTTCGTAAGAGTTTCTAATGGGGGTCGAAGCGTCACCACAACTCCCGAACTTCATCTACTGAATTTGGTGTGAAAAATATATCTCAGTAGGTCACTTGCAGTATGCAGGCTGTTAATGCATTTAACAGTAAATAAATTGTATTATTATTAGACCAAATGTGTGTTACTATCGTATTAAATGTTATCCTTACAGTAACACGCATTTGCTCATATAGTAACACAAATTGGAAGCAAATGTGTGTTACTATTAGAGTAAATATATGTTACTATAAAAGCAAATGTGTGTTACTTTATGTACAAACATTTATTTATCTTTAGAAAAATATATGTATTTCCCATAGCAACACATATAAAGTATCAAGAGATGTGTTACTACATTAATAACATAGTATCAACATAAATTAAAAAAAAGAATAAAAATTTAATTAAGATAAAAATATTTATTCTTGTAAAAATATATATTATCCTTATAGTTACTTTAAACGTACAATTTTTTTTTTTTAAGGATTAGTAACACACATTTTGTCTTTCAATAACAAACACGTGTCCATATAATAACACAGTCTGGGAGCGAATTTTCTGAAATAAGCCATGCGCGAATTAAAAAAATAATTATTTGACCCGGTTAGGATCTGCAAAATTTGAACTAGAGTGATCCATGACCCGCTAATTTTATTTGTTGACCCTGTCCATTCCTTGATGTTGGGATATAATCTGAGTTTTGGTTCAGATCCCAAAACCCTTAGATGAATTGCCTAAGTACAACAATGTTCAGGATTAGTTCAGGATATAATAGATTTTATATTCACAAGTAATCAGTTCAGGGGAAACATTCTGAAGCTTGAATATTGGATGGAGACGTCCTGAAGATCTAAGTTAGGAAGGTGTTAATCCTGAAGGTCAGAGTTCACATTGAAGATCAATACAAGGTAACTGACTTGAAGATGAAACCTGAAGATCCTAAAAAGTGAAGATCGTTCCTGAAGATGAAGAAGTCAATCCTGAAGAAGTACTACTGATGGTGTTTCTACTGAGTAGTCTAAGCATGTTCAGGACAGAACCCATTTGGTGAAGGTGGACATAACCTGAGTAATCAGGCTAAGTGCTCTCTTACTAATACTCATAAATCCAGAAAGAAAAGATTGAAACTGTCTTCCACCACTGGATGCTGCAGGAGCATATTGAGATCTGGGCAGAGATCAATAGCCATGCTGATAAGAAATGTGTTGAGATCAGGGCCCTTGAGGATATTCAGTATGTCCCTACAATGATCGGGATATCACATTAGCTGAATCGGTCGCTGATCCAGGAGGATATTGGATGAATTGCCAGGGTGACTAACTCACTGAAGGATGAGAGAAGGATGGAAGCTATTCTCCTGCGTGCACAAGTATGGAATTTCATTAGATCAGTAGGAGGAGTAGCATTGTATAGATGTTTAGGATACAAATGTAATAGTTTCAGGATCATTGTACTTAAACTCATATATCAATGAAACTTTTTACATTCCTAAGGCAACATCTCGTTGACTCCTGATTTATCCTTTTGCACCTTAACAAGAACTGTACTGACCTTTTTATGTTTCCATCTCATAGACTAAGTACCTCAGGTGTTAGAGGTTTACTGTACTGATCCTTTTATGTCTCCATCTTATAGATCAGTTTTTGTATATATGGTTAAATTAATTAAAGCGTTCAGTGGCTTGATTAATTAACGGACAAGAGAATCTTAAACACTGGAAATAATGACCGGGAGCCATATGATTGTAATATGGGTTAAGATGGATAGTGCAACATTAATCCTACAGTGAAGTGAGATTAATGTTAATGGGTTGTGTTGGGACAATCTGAGTATTTTGATTAGATCCCAAAACCCCTGATGAATTTGCCTAAGTACAGTTGTTCAGGTTTGTCTAGTTCAGGATAGTCAGGTTAGGAATTCAGTTCAGGGGGAACATGCTGAAGACTGAAGAATATTGGAGTCGACCTAATTTACTGAAGTCTGATGTGCAATCCATCCTGAAGAAGTCAGAGTCAGTCTTGCTGAAGATTGCCTGAACTGAAGCTGAAGAACGAAGCCTGATGATCCGTCCTGAAGATAATCCTGAAGTACCATTGGCTGATGTTTCTACTGAGTACTCTAAGCATACTCAGGACAAAACTTAGTCAGTGAAGAGTAAGTATAACCTATCAGGTTGTGCTGAATGCACATAAGACCTGACTTTGGCCTTGAGTCAGTTTATCTGACTCATGTAAGTCCAAAGCAAAAAGGTTACACATACTGAGCTGAATAACCTATCAGGCTGTGCTGAATGCACATAAGACCTGACTTAGGCCTTGGTTCAGTTTACCTGAATCATGTAAGTCCAAAGCAAAAAGGTTATTTATGCTATGGGACAAGAGACAAAGAGAATGTCAGTAAGACTCCAATAAGACAAACATTCAGCCTGAGTTATTTACAAGAGAC
Organism: Prunella vulgaris; assembly: GCA_026898435.1. Lineage (NCBI taxonomy): Eukaryota > Viridiplantae > Streptophyta > Magnoliopsida > Lamiales > Lamiaceae > Prunella > Prunella vulgaris. Next base: position 3,553,433 of record JAPKLY010000005.1, read on the forward strand.
TCAGAGTATTGAATGTACGAGGAAGGACAAATGTCTGAAAGTCAACTAGCCGTTAGAACGGAAAGCCAATGATCTTTCGACACGTATGTACAGAGTCTGCGTAGCATTTAATGCGGCATTTAATGCGTCTCAGAGTTGCAGACGGCGGGACAAACTTGCCAGATTAAGCATGGCGATTAGGTCAAACAGTGCATCTAGCCTGCAACCACCCTAAAATAGGAAAGATTTGGTTAGATCTCCTCCAACAGATCTATTTTGAATCTTGCCTATAAATACGGAGAGCCTTGCACCCATTCAAGGCTAATGGGAAATTTCCAAGCGAAAACTCTCAAGAATCCAAGCACTCAAAATCATACTATAAGCAACACTCTGCAATTAAATTTCCCTAGTGTTGTAGTAGGATTCTCTCTGTATTTGCTTAGATCGATAGCTCTAATATTTAGCATTGTTTTGTACTGCTAGAGCTATCCTAGTTGGAAACCAGAATACCAAACCACTCAGGGTGTGAGATTGGTTGGTTAGAAGGACTGGGACTTGGAAAACGTCCAGGGGTCAGTTCCTAAAAGAGAAAGTTGGCTATTCGTGTCCCTTGGCACGTAAAACCCAAGTACCTATCCTCAGGGTTTTGAGGATAGCTTCCTATTAAATCAGGTCGTGGACGTAGGAGTTGGTTATCTCCGAACCACGTTAAAAAGACCCTTGTGTGCTGATTTACATTCTTGTTCAAGATCATAACTATCATCATACTAAACTGAACATTCTGCATTGTTTTTATATTCAGGACTGAATCCATCATCCTGAATCCTAATACTGTGCACTCAGCCTTAACCACCAGTTTACTAATCAAACTAAGAGAAAACGTTTTCAGAAACTAAAATGAGTAGAAACTAAGGGCTCACTTTCCGCACGTACTCTAGCTCACTGAGATAGTAGTCCAACTAACTTGCTTCCGAGCAGTCAGTAGGTGTGTTATCTCTACTGAGCTTCCGAGCACTTTGCTCACACTCAGCTTATCTGACTCGTTACTGAACTGTCCCTGCTGCCCCTGTGGACCTTCAGCATACTGAGTAATTCAGGAAATCCTGACTGAGAATGTTAGAGCATTTTTCTGATTCTTTCAGAAAAATCTGACATCAGTGTATTCCCCCCATACACTGATTATACTCGTTTCGGGACCAACAAGTGGTATCAGAGCAGTGGTTCAAAAGACCACTGACTTTGTTTACCAACAGTTTCTGAGGAGAAACTTTTGGTGGTCTACTGAACAGATCTTGTTTCTGAAAATTGCATATCATGGCATCCGACTCTAAACGCCTCGAGGGCAATCTTCCTGAATTCTCTATTGACAATTATGACTATTGGAAATTCAGGGTACTCACACATCTCTATTCCATCCATGATCAGATGCCTTTGGTGATTGAGCAAGGTCCGATCAAATTCATGAGGAATCTTCAAACGAGCTGGCCCGTTGCTGGCAATGTTCCTATTCCAGCCACCGGAGATGAAGAAGTGGAGAGGTCCGCGCTTAATTCTGATCAGATTAAGCAAATCGGACTGGATAATGTTGCTAAGAACATTATACTCCACACCATTTCTTACGAGAATTCGGTCAGGCTCATGCACCTGAAGACGACAAAGGAGATTTGGGATGCCTTAAGGGAGATGAGTGAGGGATCAGAAAAGATCAAGGAGAACAAGAGAGATCTTGCGATCAGGGAGTTTGAGGCCTTCCGGATGTTAGAGGGAGAGTCCATTGATCAGATGGAAGCTCGGTTCATTAAGATGATGAACGAGCTAGCAACCCTTGGGAAGGAGTTTCCCAAGAGGGAGGTATCTTCTAAAATCCTGAACTGTCTCCCTGAAAGATGGGACACATGAGTAATCTTGTTGAAAAACACTCAGGATCTCACCAACATTACTCACTCTCACCTATTCTCAGAGTTAAAGGCTCTGGAATTCGACCTCGATAAGAGGAAGAAGAAGGGTGTTGTCAGTGAGGAAGTTAGTGAGGAGAAGACACCTGAAAAGGAAAAGAGCGTAGCTCTTAAAACTACTCCTGAGCCTGAGGCTGGATCTGGTTCTAAGTCTCTGAAGGACATGAACAAGGATGAGCTGGCCTTAGAATATAGCCTGATGGCGTGGCGTTTCGAGAAACTAAACTCTCGATTCGGAAGGTATAAGAAATTTTATACTGACAGCCGTGATCGCAGGTACTCCAGCCCCAGGAGATCAAGCCCCCGGAGAGAAGAGAGGAGGGGTTCAGATTCCAGGAGAGATCGCGATGAGCCTGAGCGGCGAAGAGATGAGAAGAGGAGAGATGATGAGCCCAGAAGATCCAGCTCTAAACCTGAACGATCATCAGGGAGCAGGAGGGAGTCATCAGATAAAAGGTACACTGACTAGAAGTTTGCTTCTGATGTAGATCAGTGCTACCACTGCAAGAAGACCGGACATTATCAATATGATTATCCGGAGCTCAGTGCTCGTGAGCGAGAGGATCGGAGAGCGAAAAGAGAGCTCAGGACATCTGACCGGAGAGCTATGCTTGCTGAGGATTCCTCAGATTCTGATGGCCCAGGACGCCGGTCCCCTGAACTCTTCTCCGATGAGGAGTATGATGACCTCTGCCTGATGGCAGATGATGAGGTATGTTCTTCTGCCTCTTCTCCTGATCACGCACCTGAGCTTAGCTCAGATTCAGCAGGAGAACTCGACCTTCAGCTCGCTCTTGAGAAATTGATGGTTGACTTCTCAAGGCTGCAGGAGACTCATACTCACACAGTGGATGTGAATGCACAACTGAGTGGAGAAAATGATCGGTTAACTGAGTCCCTCAGAGTGAGAGATGCTGAGGAAGCCCTCAGATTAGTACATCTTCAGGAAGAGCTGCTTCATGCTCGAAACAAGCATGATGAAGCTCCACTGGAGGTGGAAAGACTGAAGGGTGTAATCAGCTCGCTGATTGAGACTCGTGACACTGATCTGTTCCTCGCTCAGGAACAACTGATGATTGAGAGAATTTCTCTAAGAGTGATGTTCGAAACTGAGTGGCAAGCTCGCCTTTGTGCTGAGCAAACTGCTTGGGATCTTGAGCTGATCTCAAAAGAGAAAGCTCATGAAGAGTTGATGCTTCAATACACCACTGAAATTGAGGCCCTGAAAGAAACAAATGGGCATCTTGAGGTTAAGCTGAAGAAGTTACACACATCTCCCCTAGTGATTGATGAGTTAACAAGTTTCTCTCAGCTGACCGATGGTGCTAAAGCTGGGTTAGACTATGATGCCTCAAAAGACCCAAAGGGCAAGAAGAAGAGAGGTGCTTCAGGGAGCAACTCTCAGAAGAAGTTTGTCCCTGCCCAAACTGACGATAAGAGCCCAAGTGTTGCTCGTCAGGATAAAGGCAAAGGGAAGGAGAAAATGCCTGCTGAACTTGTCAGGCAAAGGACTGAGGAACCAAGGTCAAAATCTGAGGGAAAGGCCAAGGCTCCTCATCCCGAGTCTAGGAAGACAGACCAAAGGAACTCCAAAGCTCAGCCTAGGAATCCTCAAGCTGGAAAGAATTCCGCCCCTAGCACTTCTCAGGCTCAGCCTAGAATTGTTCAGGGTGGAAGGAACTCCAGTCAGAGGAAGTCTCAGGCAAGGCCAAGGACTACTGAGGTCCAGACTCCTCAGGCAGGGCACAGAGCCCATCAGGAGCGTCCTAATCCTCAAAGGAGAAGGACAAACCAGGTGGCCTCTGAAAGGCAACAGAGACCTGACTCCGATAACACTCAGACCAGACCTCAAGTGCCAAGAGGTCAGGCCCGAGCTGCTCCTTCTCAGGACAGACCCCAGCCCAATACACCCAGGCCAAAGAGGAACAGGAGGCCCGCCCCCATGAATCAATCCAGGGCTCCTGAAACTATGGCTGACACCCATACACCCTCAACCTCCCAGGCACAAAGGAAGAAGACTGTGTATGTTGATGTTTCTAGGAGACAGGTTTACACTTCTGATACTATCAGAATTGTCAAACAAATCTGGATCCCGAAGGGTATGGCTGACTCTGTAGGACCCAATACGAGATGGGTACCTGAGGCCTGATTCTTTTCAGGTCGCTGCGGGCTACAAGAAGAATGAGGATCTGATGAAGGACTGGTACTTGGACTCAGGGTGTTCCAGGCACATGACCGGATTTCGTGATCTCTTTCAGGATTATGTAGCTCAAGAAGGCCCGCAGGTAACCTTTGGTGATAACTCTAAGGGTTTCACCAGGGGATTCGGAACCCTTGTTATTGGCTCTGTCCGTGTACTGAATGTATCATATGTTGAGGGACTGAGACATAACTTACTCTCTGTCAGTCAGTTCTGTGACCGAGGATATAGTGTAGAATTTACGTCTAATATGTGTCTTGTAAAGGATAAATCTACACTACAGGTTCTGATTACAGGTATCAGGAGGGGCAATGTATATTTTGCTGACTTCAAGAGCAGTCCTCCTGAAACTTGTTTGGTCGGTAAGAGCTCCTCTGAGCTCAGTTGGCTTTGGCATAAACGCCCGAGTCACTTAAACTTCAAGATTATTAACAAAATTTCTAGACTCTCTCTTGTAGATGGTCTACCTAATGAAGTTTTTAGCAAAGACCATGTGTGCGGAGCATGTCAGGAAGGCAAGCAAACCAAAGCCTCATTCAAAGAGAAAGAAGCCTTCTCAACTGACAGAGTGCTTCAGCTCCTGCACATGGATCTCTTTGGTCCAGTTACTCATGTCAGCATAAATGGTAGGAAATATACCCTTGTTGTTGTTGATGATTATTCCAGGTATACATGGGTTATTTTCTTGCTGAACAAGAAGGAGACTCAGGTCAAGCTTCCGGAGTTACTCAAGCAATTGAGTACTGAACAGGGTCAGAGCATAGTCAGGATCCGATTAGATCGAGGAACAGAGTTTATAAACTCTATTATAACTGACTTTTGTACTAACCATGGTATAGCTCATGAGACTTCTGCAGCTAGGACCCCTCAGCAGAATGGGGTAGCTGAAAGAAGGAATTGGACCCTGAAAGAAGCTGCCCGGACCATGTTGGCTGAGTCAGGACTGCCCAAGAAGTACTGGGCTGAAGCAATCAATACTGCTTGCTACACTCAGAACCGATCTATGCTGAACAAACAACATGCTCAGACACCTTATGAAACTTGGAACAAGAGGAAGCCTCGCATCTCTTATTTCCATATTTTTGGGTGTAAGTGTTTCATCCCGAACAATGGGAAAGACCAGCTGAAAGCCTTTGATAGCAAATCTGATGAGGGAGTGTTCTTAGGATACTCCTCAGTCAGTAAAGCTTTCAGGGTGTATAACTGTCGGACCCTTTGTGTGGAGGAAACACCTCATGTTGTGTTTGATGAGACTGCATCAGTGTGTAGAAAACAGGTTCCTAGTCCTGACACTGAGGGGGTTACCAAGACAGTAACAAGACTGAGTCTGAAAAATCCTGAATTCAAGATCAAACTTGTCAGTGCTCCCAAAGGATGGGATGATGATGATGATGAAGATCAGGATGGACCTCAGGCAAACCCTCAGCAAGCCCCAGCCTCGGAGAATGTTGAGTCTCAGACGGAGGGACAGACTCAACCTGAGGTACGTACTGTCGGTGATGATGCTTCTGCACCTGAGACAGTTACTGAGTCCAACATTGTAGGGAGAAACAATGTCTCTGATGTTGCCCAACCCTCGGAAAATGACTCAGTATCCCCTGTTCTTGCTCGTTCCGCTTCTTTGCCTGTTATTGTCGAGACTAATATTTCAGGATCAGGCAGAGGGACGTCAGCAGCTCCCAGTGCAGCCATCAGCAGGAGGCGGTGGTTAGATGATCACTCATTGGCTGATATCATTGGTGATATCAATGAGGGGGTCAGGACAAGGTTATCCTTTGGCGAGAGCGCTATGTTTTGTTGTTTCCTGAGTGATCAGGAACCTAAGAGCATAGAAGAAGCTCTTGCTGACCCCAACTAGATCCTAGCCATGCAAGATTAGCTCAATCAGTTTGAGCGGAATCAGGTTTGAGAGTTAGTTGAGAGACCTAAGCATCAACATGTTATTGGCACCAAGTGGGTTTTTAAGAACAAGAGGGATGAGAAGAATGTTGTTGTCAGGAATAAGGCCAGACTAGTAGCAAAGGGTTATTCTCAGGCCGAAGGAATAGACTATGATGAGACCTTTGCTCCGGTCGCAAGGTTGGAAGCAATCAGGTTGTTTCTGGCTTATGCAACATTCAAGAAGTTCAAAGTGTATCAGATGGATGTAAAGAGTGCTTTTCTGAATGGTGTACTGAATGAGGAGGTCTATGTTGAGCAACCTCCAGGGTTCGAAGTTGGTGACAAGGTATATCACCTGAAGAAAGCTCTTTATGGCTTGAAGCAAGCTCCGAGAGCTTGGTATGATACACTATCCCAATTTCTGATAGACCATGGGTTCGTGAAAGGAACAGTGGATAGGACCCTCTTTCGGATATCCGAAGGGGAAGACATTCTCTTGGTTCAGATTTATGTGGATAACATAATATTTGGATCTCCTAATCTGAAGCTCTGTGAGAAATTCTCCAAGCTGATGACTGGGAAATTTGAGATGTCAATGATGGGAGAAATGAATTTCTTTCTGGGTCTCCAAGTCAGGCAATCTGACTCCAGAATCTTCATTAATCAGTCTAAATATGCGAGGGACTTGATTCAGAAATTCGGAGTTCAGTCCAGCAAAGTCTCACGTATTCCCATGAAAACAAATGAGAAGCTGGATCCTGACAAAGAAGGAGTCTCAGTAAATCAGACTGAATATAGGGCACTAATAGGATCTTTATTGTACCTGACTGCAAGTCGTCCTGACATCACTTATGCAGTCGGAGTTTGTGCAAGGTATCAGTCTGATCCAAAGAAGAGTCATCTAGAGAGTGCCAAAAAGATACTGAAATACCTGAGAGGTACAGTCAATCTAGGACTTTGGTATCCCTCTGATGACAATCTAGAACTGACTGGCTATTCAGATGCAGATTATGGAGGCTGTAGGCTTGATAGGAAATCAACTACAGGCACATGTCAGTATCTAGGGAGTAAACTGATCTCTTGGTTTTCTAAGAAGCAAACCAGTGTTGCAACGTCTACTACTGAGGCTGAGTATATGGCGGCAGGCAGTTGTTGTTATCAGATCCTTTGGCTGAAACAACAACTGAGAGACTACCAAATTGAGGCCACTGAAGTCCCAATTTATTGTGACAATAATAGTGCCATTGCCATATCCCAAAACCCAATCTTACACACAAGGTGTAAGCATGTAGACATCAGGCATCACTTTATCAGAGATCATGTTGAGAAGAAGGACATCAGGATGGAGAGAGTCCCTACTGATAAACAGAGAGCTGACATTCTGACTAAGGCTTTGCCTGAAACCAGGTTTGTTGAGTTATCAGTAGAGTTAGGACTCCTTGACCCAGGCTTAGGAGATTCAATCTGAATCCCTAATTAGAATGCACAAGGTCAGGAGGAATAGGACTCAGGATGAAGGAATCTCAGAGAGAGTGTGAATAGTTGTAGGGGGAACATTCGGTATGAAAAGGATGATCAGTATAGACTGACTAAGATTCAGGACACTGAACTCAAGGCTTGTCACCCTGATAGATAACATGTGGTATCAGTCAGAATACAAATCTGACTGACTGGTATGTTTCCTGATTTTCTTTCAGTCATCATATCTTGCTTGCATCATCCTTGATATTGTTTGCCGTATTGTCAAATCAATTTATTTTGTCATTTAATCCCAACCATTCATTTAATATTCAGTTATTATTTAATGAAAATTATTTGAATTAAATACGGATATGCTCTGACGCGCATTTAATGCACAATGGGTGGGAACAGTTTTCGATAAAGTTTTGACTCATTACTATTGAAAACCGAAGAGGTGCCATGCATCTTGCCTCTTAATCTTAACCATTGAATCCCATAAGTCATTATTTTCTGAGCCATCCGATTAAAACTGGATTTTAGTATAAATAAGGGAAGTTTTTGTTATTGCAACCTTTACGCACTCAAATCTTTTCTTGTTATATTTTTCTCTGCAAACCGATTTTCTTCATATCTTCAAAACTTCATCTATGGCTTCACCTTCTGTGGATTCATTCTTTGGAAATCTGTTTCATCTCAGATATGAAATCCACTGGGAACCTTTTGGAGATTTCACTTCTAATCATCCTGACATCTTGCCTGTGAAGGAACTCTTTGAAAATGCAGGACTTCTGCGATTTATCACAGCAAGACCCCAGAGACTCCATCCCCGTCTTGTTGCTGCCTTCTACCTCAAAATGGCGCAGAACAAGGACTCTCAGGAGTGGAAGACATGCATTTCCCTGACTTCTTGTGTGAAAGGAAAGGATGGTGAATATGAAATGACCAGGAGGTGGGTCACTCTTAACCTCAGGCAGAAGATTAAGGAGGTGTTTAATCTTCCTCACTCTGGTCGAAGCCCTATCAACTACGGGTTTGGGACTGAAAAGAACTATCTTCAGTCTCTCTGCGATGGAGATGTGGTCCTGAAGTCGGGTCTGAACAAGTCCGTTTTGAGGACTGAGAATCGTCACCTCTTTAACCTAACTAGTCAGGGGGTGATGGGGATTGCCGGAGGATTGGAACAGATCTCCCGACCGAAATTATATACAATGATGGCAATCTCAGACGCATCAATGCACAACTTTCACTGGGAGGATTATTTTCTCCATCTGCTGGTAGCTGAGACCAACAAAATCAAATACTCGCCGGAGGGTCAGGCTACATTTGAAGCCAAGATGCACTTTGGCACCAAGATTTTTATGATCTTGGAAACTCTGGATCTCGGTGATGTGGATCAGGCTCAATCACTCGAGATTCCAGTGAAGATCGATCTCTTCAGAGCTTACTCAGGTGATGCTGGCACAAAGAAGAGACCAAGGACCCAGAAGAAGAAGGCTCAGGCGAGCATGACTGGAGGAGTCAAGGCTCAGGCGAGCAAATCTTCAAGGGCCCTTATTGCGAAGCCTGCGGAGGACAAACCCAAGCCCTCAGGACCCAAGCAACAGAAGCTGACATTCTTATATCCGGGGTCAGAGGAGAGGAAGAAAAAGCTTGTGGAAGAGAAGACTGCTGAAGAAGTGATTCAGCATGCAACTCCGTAGAGGGAATCAACTCAGGCTGCTCTTGAAATTGCCCCTATCTCTGCTGTTCCGGATGTTGCACCTTCTGATCCGAATCCACTGATCCTCAACATTGTATCAGCTTATCAGGGTTCGGAGGCCCAATCGGGTGAGGATCAGGGGGAACCTGCTCAGGAAGAAGGAATTGAGAAGAAGACTGCTGAAGTGGTTCAGGCTGAGGTCCCATGGCCATTCCCTGCACCTGATGAGAACACATTGCCTGATTTTGAGATTGTGGCAAGGGGAACTGCTGCGAAAATGGTGGAAAAGAGGTTTCCTGACCTCTCAAATGCTCAGAAGGAGGCTGTGGTGCAACTTCGCACCTATGCCATGATCAGGAATGCCACCTGGCCTGAACTAAGTCAGCTCGGAGAATCGAGAGGATGGGACAAAATGGCTGAATCTGAAGCTGCTCTCTTTGATCACTTTGAGGTAAATTCCTTGCATCATTTGATCAAAATGGCAGACTTTATCAAAACTGTCCGACGCATCTATCCTGAGCCCAAGCCTGAAAGAATGGAGGAAGAGAAGGAAGCTGAGAAGGAGGTGGTTGTGATTGCTGATGACATTCAGCAAAGTGGCACTGAAGGGGTCAGTGCACCGGCCGATGAAGCACTCCTGGGACCCGGGACTGCGGAGGCTTCAGGAGAGGGTCCAACAGGTCTGATCCGAGTCAAAGGAAAATGGATCACCCCAGAATCCCTATATGTTCAGAACTCCTCACGAGCCCTTGCCAATCTTCACATAAAGGTAATCCTCGTCGAGCGAAAAACAAGTCGGGTTGGTTCAAATTCTGAAGTTCTTAATAAGAAAATGAATAGGATGGATCGAGACCTGAACGAGATGGGTACTGATATGCATGCTGCAATCGACCTTCTCGGTGAAGTTCAGACACAACACTCAGTAGATCTCACTGTTATTACTGAGCAAGCGAAAGGGGCCATTCAAAGCTGCAATCAAATGGTCTCTGATGCGCAAACTCAGCAGGAGAATAAGCGTGCCACTTTTCTTGATCAACAACTGCCTGAGAGAATTGATCAACTGGTTGATGAAAAGCTGGCCAAGCTGAAGGCTAAACTGAAGGAGGAGCTGCTGAGTGAAATGTCCGCACAAGAGAAAATGGAGATTGCCTCTGCCCTGGACAACCGAATGACAAGCTTCGAAGAACGGCTGAAGGGTGAACATAATTCAGCTGTTGATAAGCTCAGTGTTGATCTGAGAGGGATGGCAGGGCAAATAGGGCAACTCCAGGCGAAGCAGACTGAGATGGACAGTCAGTTCACCTTATTGGCGGAGTCAGTAAACGAGGTCGTTGGCACGTGGTGCTGTAGAATAATTTTTGTTTAACAGAGTGTTCACCTCTTCGATGGCATTAAGACTAACAATTAATTTGTTCTTTTGTTTAAAGATCGATATTTCTTTAAAGTAGTCATTATGAGTTTAGTTAACTAACTTTACCCTCCAAAAATATATAAAAAAATTTATATATAAGAATTACTTAATAAGGTTTTCTATCACTGTTGTAAATTTTATTTAAGACAAACGGGTTTGTTTATAAACTACTTCTACCAAATTTACAACAAAAAATATTTTGTGACTGTTTTATATGAAAACATTACCTCTATCTTCTTTGAAGGTCGCGCAGAGATGTATAAAATAAATTAACGGGAATAACAATAATCACATGATTATCATGGTACACCTAAAAGAGGGTGACATCATTTATTTTAGAATTAAATAAATTATTTTTTATTGATAATAATTTCAATTAGTTTATACTAATTGCAATAAAATTGGCATTCGCAAAAAGTAGTCTTCATGAGAAGAGAAAGCCTACATTCAGCACTAATAAAATCTTCTCCAGTAAAACCAAAAGTTTTGCAAGGAGCAACACATGATGTTGGAATGGCTAGGGAACACGAAAATTGTAATTCCCCCCTGCAACATCGTTTTCCAGAACAACCTACATTTATTTTAACATTAATAATAATGGTCAGATATTTAACACAATTGTTTTTAGATATAGACTTTTGCAGAAAGAATAAAGTTTCTATTACATTAGATTTATCGTGCAATTCAAAATATTAATTGTAAATATTATAGAGTAGAGTATTAATATAATTTATAAATAGACTCTTGAATATTTTAACACATCGGAATTAGATAAAAATAATAATAATAAGCTTCATACCTGAAATTATGCAAAAGAAAATCACAAGAGCAACAAAAATAATCGAGGGTCTAGCCATTTTCAATATTGAAAATTCAATATGTCGAATATTGATTTGCACATATTGTTCGTGGCATTTCGTGGTTATATATACACTATTATACGTCTCGTGTCTTAATCAAATATTTTATCGTGTTAATTAGATTGTAGGAATTGATTAGCATTTATTAATTCTTTCTTTTGTATTATTCAATTATTTTATCATCGTAATTACATAGTAAAATTGGCAAATGAGATTTTTCATCTCCTTTCCACGTTCATAATTCTTTAATTATCATCATCTATAACTATATAATAACAAAATCTTATTCCTTTTTTGGAAACTTATTTATTAGTCAAATTTTTACTTACTAAATTTGTAAACATATATAATTATTATTAACAATTCATTGAATACAACATAAAGTAAAATTAAACCAACATTCTAATAAAAAATACTAACATTTTAACTTCTAAACTTGATACATACATGATTATTTTATATTCAAAATATATTAATAGATTACACATAAATAAAAAGATCATTCATCTTCACCACTACAATTACATTCTAATTAAGTTACTCCTAAATAGTGTTACACTCACTATCTAATATTAATATTCTGAAATTCATCCAGTAACCATAATTAAATCTTATTCCTTTTTTGGAAACTTATTTATTAGCCAAATTTTTACTTACTAAATTTGTAAACATATATAATTATTATTATCAATTCATTGAATACAACATAAAGTAAAATTAAACCAACATTCTAATAAAAAATACTAACCTTTCAACTTCTAAACTTGATATATACATGTTTATTGTATATTCAAAATATATTAATAGATTACACATAAATAAAAAGATCATTCATCTTCACCACTACAATTACATTCTAATTAAGTTACTCCGAAATAGTGTTACACTCACTATCTAATATTAATATTCTGAAATTCATCTAGTAACCATAATTATTAATATTATTTTCACACCTACAAAAAGAAAACAACTCACATTCACAAAAGTCAATATCTCATCTTTTAAATAAACATGTAAGTTCACATATGAAAGTAATTTTACGGGTGTAGTATTATTTATAATTGTATAAATTATTTGTCTTATGTATAATTATTACAAGAGTTATAGATATAAAAATTAGGTTTTTATTTTTAACATTATAATTTTTTATTGTTTTGATAAATTTAAGTTTCATTAATTATACTATATATATTTATCTTTGAATTTATTTAATTTTTAAATAAATCATATTTTATTTAAAATATTATTTGGTTTAAAATTTATTATTTAAATTATATAATTTATATTTAATATTATTTTTAAACTAACAAAATTATCCAAGACTTAAAAGATAAGACCAAATGTAAAGTATAAAATAAAGATAATTTTAAAACATAGTTACCAAACATATTTTGAAAATATTTTTATAGATCACATCAATAATTTATAAGATGCAAATTTGGACCTAATTTTTTTAAATTTATTTGTTATAAAAATTTTTTTATCATAAACTTGATTGGTGGAAGTTCTCTTTTCTACCTTTAGGTGCAAGGTTCAACACATTGCTCTTATGCTATTTTTTTTAATATTTTTTAAATTAAATTATTACTCCTTAAGTCCTACAATTAATTGCACACTTTCCTTTTTCATCTACCCCACAATTGTTTGCTCATCCTATAAATAAAAAAACACTACTTTAAATTTTAAGTAAGTTTTGTGTAAGACCGTCTCATGGCATGAGACCTACGCTTATTAATAAAAATTATCACTTTTAATATGTGATAATATTTTTGTTAGAGTGGCTATTACTTTGTATTAGATTTTTATCACTTTTATTAAAACTTTATCAAATTTTAAAAATGATAACTTTTTATTAATAAGTTAATAAAATGTGATAAAATTTGAATTTTATCAAATTCATCTAAGGGTTTTGGGATCTGAACCAAAACTCAGATTATATCCCAACATCAAGGAATGGATAGGGTCAACAATTAAAATTTGCGGGTCATGGGTCACTCTAGTTCAAATTTTGCAGATCCTAACCGGGTCAAATAATATTTTTTTTAAAAAAAATCGCGCATGGCTTATTTCAGAAAATTCACTCCCAGACTGTGTTATTATATGGACACGTGTTTGTTATTGAAAGAAAAAATGTGTGTTACTAATCCTTAAAAAAATAATCTTTTGTACGTTTAAAGTAACTATAAGGATAATATGTATTTTTACAAGAATAAATATTTTTTTCTTAATTAAATTTTTATTCTTTTTTTTAAAATTTATGTTGATATTATGTTATTAATGTAGTAACACATCTCTTGATACCTTATATGTGTGCTATGGGAAATACATATATTTTTCTAAAGACAAATAAATGTTTGTACATAAAGTAACACACATTTGCTCTTACAGTAACATACATTTACTCTAATAAAAACATACATTTGCTTCCAATTTGTGTTACTAAATGAGCAAATGTGTGTTACTGTAAGGACAACATTTAATACGATAGTAACACATATTTGGTCTAATAATAATACACTTTATCTACTGTTAAATGCATTAACAGCCTGCATGTTGCATGTGACCTACTGAGATATATTTTTCACACCAAATTTAGTAGATGAAGTTCGGGAGTTGTGGTGACGCTTCGACCCCCATTAGAAACTCTTACGAAATAATTTAAATAAAACTTATGTGCTTATACAATTGAATTCAAATCTTGATTATATTACACAAATTTAATAAGTTAATGCTATGTGATGCTAATATTTACTTAGAATATTTTATCTGGATATTCAGCTTTAATTTATTTATTTAATCAAAAATTCAAAATATGCTACTCATTTTTTTGTTTCCATAAATTAATTTTTATTTGAATTTTCATGATCAATTTAATTTATGAAGTGGTGACTCCAGCTCAGTAGATTTGGACTATAGAGGGTCTGATATTCTGGAGGTTGAGCAGGGCTGCCGTGACTGGGACATCTTTTCCGGCGAGATGTAGCTAGCAGTGGTCAACGGCTGGGTGTGTCGCCTTCTTCTCACCGGCGATTTGAATGAGGAACAGGCGGCAGGAGCCTGATGTTAGTGGAATTGGCAATGGAGGTTGTGCATCGGAATTGGCAACTTCAATCTTGAAAACTGCAGCATTAACCTTCATTCTTTGAAATTTTGAGTGGCTATGTGAAGGCCACGTTTCCTCCCTGAGATTTGGTCAAATGTGGAATAAAATGAGGTCATAGCAATTTAAGATTATACTGCATCCAAAATATCAATCTAACTAAGTGGGCCTTCAATGAGCTTCATGAAATTGGGCCGAAAATTCTTAATAAAAATGCATTCCAATTTATTTCTTTTTCAAACTTATCAATTTAATTAATTTGTGAGGTATTTTACTCAATAAATCACAATTTTCTACAAAATAAATAGTAAACACCTTTCTCAACAATTAAGCTCAAATACTTAAATTAATGTGAATAAATGCAAGAATTTGAATAAAATTGAGCACTTAAAGCACACAAATTTCAAGCAAAAATCACACTAATCAACATGCTAACAACAGACTCTGATATCTCTCCCAAGTTTCAGACATAAACTCCCTGGACTGTTGCTTAAAGCTCTTTATGGCATCTCTAGCCTTCAGCATTTTTTAAGGTGGATAGAACTTCTTGAGGAATTTGGAGCTTAGCTTATCCCAAGTTGTCACCATTGGGGTAATGCTTGATAACCATCTCTCAGCTCTGCCCTTCAAGGTCCAATTGAATAACCTCGGTCTCTTCTCATCATCGGGAATACCTCTTAGTTTGATAGTGTCAGTTATCTTCAAGTAGTTTGCCAGATGCTGGTTAGGATCTTCTCTCTCATCTGACCTATCAAATTGATTCTCCTTCAGCATGTTCAAAAAGGAAGGGTGTATGATTCTTTCAGCCTCTGAATTTGGTCTTTCAGTTCATTCACAAATCATTTCCAACTTTTCTCATATATCTCTTTTGCAGTTTTACAGTTTTTGATCTTACTAAACACAATTTTATCCGGTGAGTGATAAATAGTGTTCTTTGCAACATTGTCAAGATTGGACCTTCTCTTGTCATCCTCTGTCCATTCCCTTCTAGGTTTGGGGATGATCTGAGCTAGTCCAGCTGACTGATCAGCTGTAGTGTTGACCTTCACAATAGGTATATGGCCATCTTCAATGCTTCACCAAGGTTGTGTATGGATTGAGGTATTTGGGGTTATAAATTTTAAATTCACAATCTAAATCTAAAATATTTAAATTGATGGATTTTAATTGCTTTAGTTTCAATAGGAGAAATTTCAAATATATAATGAAATAATAATCATTTAAAATTCATGGATAATATCCATTCATTTCCAAATCTTTCGAATTTCAATTGATCTCTATCATCACACTATAAAAAAAGTCTTAAGAAATTTTATTAATTATTATTCATCATCAAAACTCATTACACAAAACATAATACAAAATCTCCAACTACTATCTCTACTTCCAAGCACATTCAGTGCACCATTACTCAAGAAGATCATGCGAATGCTACACTTATTAATCCCTAGAAGCATTTTACCCCTTAAAATATAAAAGACTCACACTTGAATAAAAGGAAGAAAAAAAAAACCCCACAAATCTATCCAAACACAAACTTATTCTTTTGAATGTCCATGTATTGGACGATAGATATTGCAGCGGAAAATATCGAACTCGGCTCGGCTCGGCTCGTAGTGAGAACACAATCACATGAAATGATTGACGAATTGATTTCACATTAATCCAAGGATTAATATTATGTCTGAGAATCAAGTGAGAGAATGGTACTGAGATTCATGGGGTTCATATATTCAATGGAACCACTTAGAATTTGCCTAACGATGATCCGGTTAGCCTTTTCCGATGGATGAAAAGCATCCCAAAATGCATAGGCATCTCTATTCGGGCACAAGTTTGACAATTCTGTGCATAGCCCAAGTCCATTGTATGGTCCTTGTCCACAACATGCTACCTTTGACGTCACAAACCCTGTATACACATTTATTAATTTAAAAAATAATTATTATAAAATTTTCGTAATTGCTAAAAAAAATATTCGTATTTTATATATTTTTTTCAGTATTATATAAATAAAGGGAAAATTTATTAAAAAATTGATAAAATTATATTAATTATAAATTGGTTCTGTACAGAAAAAAAAATTATATTTCTGTGTAAATTAATATTGTGAACCAATTTATAAATATCATCATTCTTTTGAACTAATTAATAAACATACCAAAAGCCCGTGGATTGCTGACGAAATCAGTGTGTGTCTGTTGAGTATTAGCAGCAATGAAAACATCGCTACCCAGTTGGGAGTTGAGAGCCAACAACATCTGAGTAAGCTGCGGGTTGAAAAGGCCCGCAGCCCGTTGTAGCTCAGCCGAGCATTCCCCGTTTCTGCTTCTCTGGGCGAGCTCGGCTGGGACACAACCGAGTGGGCCCGTCCCCGTCACTATGACCCTTCTAGCTCCCAAATCATAAAGTTTCTGCGACATATATAATTAATTAATATATAATTAAGGTACATGTGAAGATGCATGCATGGATGGTTGTACGTACGTGCATGGGAAAAGAATAAGATTAAGAGTAGAGAGATGGAAATGACGAAATTACCCTGAGAATCTTCTGGTACTCGGAGATGAGATAAGGAACGTAGTCGGTGAGAGCATATTGGCGAGACCTAGCGGAGAAGGGGACCAAATAGTAATTGTTGACAAAGTCATTGCCCCCCAAAGTAATTAGCACTAATGCTTGATTTACGAGCCTTTTGGTTTCCACAGCTCCGATCAATCTACTCAATCTTTCTTGGTATTGTTGGAAGTATTCCAATTGTTTCGTTATTCTTATTATGTTCACCTAAAATAAATATACATATATATACGTACCACATACATAAATTAATATCAAATTAAATATTCTCATCATATATATATATATTACTTGGCTAGCTCATCTTCAATTTAATCCTGAGCTGTATATATAATTAATTACTTTTTAAATTGGGTCATTTCAATGTCAATTTTAGTCGTCATATATGTTTTTTTACTTTTTGCAGCGTTTCAATTTTGGCCAAAAAGGACCCAAATTGAAAAAGAAAAAAACATACAATTAAAACAAAAAATTGACAGGACTTAATTAATTGCATGACAATTCTTTTTATATATAGAGCTAGCGGATGACATTAATATAATTAATTAGTTAGTATATGTATATATAAGTATAATTACTTACAAATTGAATTCCAGTGTCATTAAGAATTCCAATTCCAGCAGAGGCAAAATTGGCACCCACGAGAAGTCTTGTTCCCCCTAACTCTGGACTCAAGTACGGCAATGGTGATTCCTTTCCACCAATGCTCTGACCTATATACAACCACATTAATTAATTAATTAATATATATTCATTCATTTCAACTTATTTATTTATAATTAACAAGATTATTATATATTAATTAATTGTTGAATATACAACAATTAAATTGCATGTAAGGTATTTAAATTTCATGCATGTTACGTACGTAAAAGGCAGAATATCACAATTGATCTATAAATTTAATTTGTGGGTTTAATATCTTATACGTAAAATAATATAAAATTATATTGGTACGCCTACCTAAGTGATCATTAATTAATTAAATTGGAAGGCTGTTATCTTAATATATAGATGTTGATACTATATATAATTAGAAAGAACACAAAATTAAATTGAATAGCTAGGGTGTTACATCACGCATTTTAATTTTGTGAAAATAATTAATTATAATATATGTTTCCAAAAGGAAAAATAAGCTGGAAATTAATTAGTTACTTAACTGATAATATCAGGAATGTTAAGGCCATTGGAAAAACGTCCGGTTGGCCTGCGGGTAGGATAGTCAAGACCGTAAGGAGGCGCATCTGCACGAGCGGTAGTAGCCAAGTAGTTGTTGTTCCCACTATCAACGAGCGAATCCCCAAACACGAAAAACGCTCTACCCTCAACCCGTATCCTCATTCCCAAAACTAAGGCCAACAGAATACTACTCATGTAAAGACCACTTGATGAAGCCATTTGAGCTACCTAGGGTTTGCAAGAGCCCTTTTGATGAAATGACCTAATTAATCTTGGATATGATGAAATTAGCACCCAATTTGGGTGTATATATAAAGAGAAGCTAGCTAGCTAGTGTGTTATATGTTTGTAATAAAAATTAATTTAATTGGCTATATAGTGAAATTAATAAATGTATATGGTTGTAAAGCGTGAAATTTAATTAACATGCACATGCAAAACAAGAAACTACAGCAAAGCAATTGTGAAGGGTACGAATTGTATTCAATGCCACAGTTGAAGGTTTGATATATATATATATATATATATATTGTTCAATGATTATTGTAATAAAATAAATCTAAGTTAAAATGTGTACGGCAAAAAGTAATTTGTTCGGTTTTCATAATTAGCTAGCTAGCTAGCTAGGCAGTATAATTATGTGTTTTTCCACTAATAATTTTTTGTATATGCATGTAACTTAATTAATTAATTATTAAGCTATATATATATTGTAGATGTGTTTTCATCAAATTATTAAATATATCCTATTGTTTGTCCATGAATTGTGTCACTTTAGGAGCTTGTTTAGTTCGGCTTGCTGCATGCCTACAAGGGCACCAAAAGTTATTAATAATGATGATGGGAATATTCAATCTTTTATTTAATTAATTATTTGATGCTAAGTGTCTCTAGCTACTTATAATTATTTCAAGATCTGACTGAAAAGTTTAAATATCAAAGAAAATAAAGTACGTTGCAATTGCATGCATGCGAAAAAATTTCATCGTAAAATTTGTTGTATTTATATGTGTTTTTCATCGAATTAATCAACATCCTCTTTGATGAATATTCAATCGAATCTGCAGGCACTAAATCAGGCTTAATTATTAATCCCTCTGTTCCACAGGAATTTGCACACTTTCATTATTTGAACGTTCCACACAAATTTGCACACTATTAAAAAAAGAAATATTGATTTACGTGCACACTCACAAACATATACATATATTTACCCATATGTCACTACTTTATATATAAAATACATTTTCCTTAAAAAATGTGTCGTCCCGTAAGGTGCAAATTCGTGAGTATCAGATTTTGACATAAGTATTAAATTTGTTACTTAAGTCTTAAATTTTATAAGTTTTTGTCATTTTGTCCTGTGAATTATAAATTTTTTTTATCCCTTTTTATATTTCGGTTTTTCTTCTTTAGAAACAAAATTCTGTATCGATCGATCTTTAAGTTTTGGACAAGGTGTTAATATGCGTAGAGATTGTACATGATCTCTATATATATGGGATTTAACTTTTATTGATGTTGAAAGGGAATTAAGATGAATGATGAAAAAGGCATGCATGCATGTGAGCAACATAAATGAAACTCAACAATATCAACTACTCACTTAAGTACTTTATGTACTAATAACAAGTTGCAATCTAGTTATTCTGATCCATTCCCTCCTGTAATTTTTTTAGGAAATCTACATATCCTTTTTTTTTTCTTTTTTTTTTTTTTGCTTTTTACAATACTTTTTTTTCATGAGTTTTATTTTGTTTGCTGTTTTTTTATGTTTGGTATAAAATTAAAGTAACATAAAATTTTGATAGATTTACCATCCAAAGAAAATTAAGAAGGTATATATATTTAGAGAGACATGAACAAAAATGTGGAATTGAAGTTATAGTGTGTAGTGAAAGTGTAGGATATTGGCGTTTCATCTGTATTATTTATGGCATTATCAGTGAAGTAATAATATTTAATTGCCTACTAACTTTTGGGCTATTAATTGTAAAGAGTTTACAATTTATAACAACATCTTACTCAAAGTAACCCTTTTCAGAAGTTACTACTATACTTATATAGGATGAAAATATTTCAATAAGATATATTCATTTTTATAATCAATATCGATATTAGGTAAAACCAATATTTTCATAATATTTATAGTAATAAAAAAATATCAATAAATATCGATTTATAATATCAATACAATTAATTTTTTCTACAAATTGAACTTAATGTCATTAAAATATTGAGAAAATATAAAAACATATCGAGAAAATATGAAAAAATATCGCTAAATTTTGACACAAAAAAATAATACTCCGTATTTTATATAAATTTATCATAAATATAAAATTTATTCCTATTCTTTTGTTAAATTATGTATTAAATGTTTGTTATTAAATTTTTATATTTTTTTTAAATCTCCGGTATTGATATTCGATATCGATATATCCATCACTATTTCCATAAACTTAATATCTCAATATTTTTATTGATACATATATTTTCAACCTTGATAATATATACAAAGTTAGTGGGTGTTTATAAACCCAAAAATAATAGTTAAAAATAAAATTTAAAAAATGCTTCTTAGTGCTCCCAAGTCCCATCCCAGAAAAATTTCCACCCTTAATATTTTGACAAAAACTTATATAAAAATTTCTATCAATGTCTAAAAATAAACTAAGAGCATTCTCAGTCCTGATGGCGAATTTACCATAAAAATCACCTATTTGCCATTAAATTTGCCACCCACAGTAAAATCACATTCAACCATTACACTCAAATCTTAACTCAATAGGTATATTCTCTTAGAATATTTTTACTTTAATTAAATTTATTTTTTATTTTATCTTATATTTGTACGTAATTGAATTTATAATTTAATATTTAGGTTTAAATCTTTAAAAATTATGTTCAATTAGTTATAATTTGTATTTTTATTAATAAAATGATGAATATTTATATTTTTTATATTTAATTTTATGTCATATAATATTATGAAAAATTTATAAATTATTTCAAAAAAATAAGACTAATTATAAATTGGTTTTATGGTAAAAAAAATTATGCTCTATGCAAAAAAAGTTATATATTTATACAATATTTTCAACGAATTTGTAAATATAATTATATTTTTAAATCAATATGTAAATACTTCTAATATTATATATAAATCTAAAATCAATACATAATATTGTATACATACTATTTATGGTGGCAACTATATTTATGAAGTATATCAAATAAATTTAAAAAAAATAGTTGCCACCATAAATAGTATGTGACAAATTTGCCACATATTATTCATATATGGCAACTTGTCACCATATTTGTCGCTCCATTGAATCCCATTTAAATAGTAAATTGGTGTTTGCCACTACATTTGCTTCCACGTTGGGAATGCTCTAAAAAGAAAATATATTGACTTCAATTCCCTTCCAGGCTATTCTCGCGGTTATATGGCCTGAAAAGCTTATTTCTCTCTATTCATGGTAGCAACTTCCTTCAGTTTATCCCCTGCTAGTGTAATGTGTTTTATTTTTTTAAAGTTTATTTTCCTACCACCTACCATCCACTAATACATAAGCAACTACCTCTATTGCCTTAAGCAGCAGGGAATCTTTTTATTTAATTTTTTTTATTTAAGATATAAAATTTACTCTTAATTTTGTAATACTATATGAATAAATACATATTATTATAAGATAAAACATGTGTTATTATCCAAACTAAATTTTATTTTACATATATTTATTTATTTTTATAAATTATATTTTTATCCTTACAATAACATGCATTTGCCCATATAATAAAACATTTGTCCATATAATAACACACATTTACCCATATAGTAACATAAAATGATGAGCAAATGTGTGCTACAATTAGAGTAAATGTATGTTACTATCATATAAAATATTAGTATTCTTTTTTACATATATTCATTTATTTTTATAAAATAAATATTTTTATATAACATTAAGATTTAAGAGTAAAATTATGTGTGTTATTATAAAAATAAATATTAGTTTTTCACAAATATATTATTTATTTTTTCATATAATAACACATATAAAATAGTAAAAAGTGTATTACTACATGATTCAATAAACCTATAGATGATGAATAAATAGAAACACATATTTATTCTTATAAAACTTATTTTGTCCTTAAAGTAACACATTTGCTCATATAGTAACACCAAATGAGGAGAAAATGTGTGTTACAATTAGAACAAATGTATGTTACTATCATATAAAATGTTATTCTTTACATATATTTATTTATTTTTATATAATATAAAGAATAAATGTGTGTTACTATAAAAATAAATATTAGTTTATCACAAATATATTATTTAATTTTATAGAAATAATTACTTTTTTCATATAATTACACATATAAAATAGTAAAAGGTGTATTACTATATGATTAAATATACCTAGATTTTAAGGAGATGATGAATAAATAAGAAACACATATTTATTCTTATAAAACTTGTGTGATTTGCCCATATAGTAACACAAACTATGGAGCAAATTTATGTTACAATTAGAGCAAATGTGTATTACGGTAAAACCGAATGTGTGTTACTATATTTACAAATATTTGTACTTATATAACATAGTAAGGTATTAAAAGATGTATTAGTATATTAACAACATATTATCAACATAAATCAATAAAAAAATAAAAAAATTTAAGCACCACGTATTTTATTTTTACAAAACTACACATTTCACTAATAGTTACTTTAAAAATACAAAATTTTTTTTTTTAAGAATTGATAACACATATTTTGATTTTTAGTAACACAATTTTGTTTATATAGTAACATAATCTGAGAGAGAATTTTTAAATTTGTAACATAATATTACTTAAAATTTATTAAATCAATACCAATTTTAAATAAATAAAAAATAAAATAAACTTAAAAAAATAAAAGACATTGCAAGCAAAAAATAAAAGACATTGCAAGCCACCAGCGAAAATAGTATAGCATGTAGTATGCATATATATATGGCTATTATATTTCCGCTGGCTACTAAGTTGATTCTCAGCGAAAAATATGACATGCAAGGGCAGCATTGTCTTTTCTCTTTTTTTTAGTAAGATTCTACGGTAGAAATTTCTACTCAAGTGCTGCTCTAATATTTTTCATGATTTAAGAAAATATATATATTTTTAAAATAAAATAGTAATACATAAATAAATATGTGTATAATTATGAGTGTGCATGTAAAAAGTAGATACTCCATTTATCCCAACATTTTTTTCATAGATTGTGTTGCACGCATATTAAGAAAAAATAAAGTATGTAAGTGTGAAGTTAAATAATAAAATATAAAAAATATATTTTATTGACTTTTGTGAGTTAGTTGTTTTCTTTTTTGGAGTGTAAAAAAAAAGTTGAGACGTTCATATAAAAAGAGTGAAAATTATCTTGAGACAGAGGGAGTATTTTTTTTTTTTGTAAGATGCAAGCCTACATGAGACGTTCAAATTAAAAAATATAAATTTTTTTAAACGGAAAAAGTATTATAAATCTTGTATTTATTAATAAGTTCTTCCTATGTATTTATTGTACATATATATTGGGGAGTGGGTCTCTTGTGCATTTGGTGCACATGCAACTGGGTCAACCTATGACTTGTTTTCGCAGTCCCTTCATATATTACAAAATTCAAACTAATTCATAAAATTTGCTTGTAGTTTGGTGGCTATATTTACTCTTAAGAAGCGAGGGATTGAGGGGGTTCAAACCTCATCTCGTATTAAATTTTTGTCTTGTGCTCAAACTGTAAAGTTACACAATTTTACACATAAAGTCATTGAATTTTTTTTCACACCTTTTACTTAGCTATTTTTGTCCAAGTTTTTTTTATGTAAAGGTCTAGTATTTTTTTAACAAAACTGACAAGAAAAATCCTTAAACAAATGACACAGTTTACCATACTTCTTAAACTTCAAGCAATACACTAAAATTATACTACTATACATTGAATTAACACTACTGTAAACTGAAAAGTTATACAACTTTACACAGAAAAGTTACACAATTTTATACTGAAAAGTTACACAACTTTATACTGAAAGGTTACACAATTTTACCTTGAAAAGTTACACAATTTTATACTGAAAAGTTACACAACTTTACGAAGAAAAGTCACACAACTTTATACTAAAAAGAAAAATTAAAACAATAAACAATGACGGTGCTCGATGAATGATTTCGACAGGTTGGATGTGTGGACAGAAGTTCTTGGGCTTGAGAGGATTCCAGCGTTGTGGGCGATATCTTTGGATCGGAATTGTTGGCGTCAAATGGATTGCTACGGGTCTTCCGGCAAATTCAATTTGAAGCGGACGAATGGAGCAGAGCCGACGATTTCTTGGGAAGGACGAGGAGATTCAGCGATTGTCCTCATCGACGGTTGGAGGCAGAGATGGAGGCTGTGAGTAGCGTCGATTGAGAGGACATGCGGATTTCGGCGTCGATTTCGTGGATTTGTCGCAATCGGGCCGACGGCTGGACTTCTTGGCTAGGGCAGAATTGATGCAGAGGTTTCAGATGCAGAATCGATTCCAGCGTCTGTTCGACGGGTGAATCGACGTACGAATCGGGCAGTGGACAACTTGCAAAAGGAAGGAATTATATGAATTTTTTTTAGAATTTGGGTAACTGGTGCATATGAGACCTTGCCTATACTGGGAAATGAACTGAAAAGTCTTTTGTTGCTGATGACAGAAGGTCGCAGCCCACAGAGTTGATTTGGTAACTGTGCACCAAAACTAAGAGTAAGCTTCTTGTGCACCAATTACACCATGCAACTCAAATTCATTTTTAAAAAATTACACAATTTATTATTGAAAAGTTACACAATGAAAAGTTAAACTATTAAAGATACACTTTTCAGTAATAACATGTTTAACTTTTCAGTAGTATTTTGTGTAACTTTTTAAAAATGAACTTGAGTTGCACAGTGTAACTGGTGCATACAAGACTAAACCCAAAAGTAAAAGCTGGAAAGCTACTAAGGTAAGTATCCATGCATGACATTGAAATTACCCATTTTGTAGTTCAGAGTTATAATTTTTAGTCCAATTTTTCGGTCCAACTTGAAGATATAGGTCCCTCCCTCTAAAATTTATAGTATAATATAAAATTGAACAAAGTATTATATAAACCAATTTTATGATATAATTTATGAATTTATTTTTTTGTCTTGTTAAAAATGGTTCATAATATGAATTACTTTCCTAAAATGTATTACTTTATTAAAGTTTGATTTAAAAACAATAGTATCATTGAACGAACGACATTAATATCAACTTAGTTTATAATTATTTCTTTTTCATTTCAATTCAAAGTAAAACACTTTAACAGATTCTCGTGTATGACATATATATTATATCAAAATAAACATATTTTACTCACTCATTAAATTGACTAAAATATTCTTACAAAATAATGACTAAATATTGAAACATCTCACAAAAAAATGTGGAATAAACTATTTTTCTGCCTGATTGCTAAAAAATATAGCATACCATTCCAAAAGTGAATCAAGATTGAACATAGATGTATTACAGCTTATGTCTCTCTCATTGTTGTAACAGAAGATTGCTTGTCGTAGCTGCAACAGCATGTAAAACTTCAACTTATGTGTGTTGTTCTTAACCGGGTTGGAAACCCATATATCGATTCTTGAATACGGGTACTCCAAAGATCCGACCCTAAACTTAAATATGGATACTCCAACTATCTGATCCTAAAACCAGTTGTCTACACAAACTACATTTACAACTATAACTCAGGAGATGAAACCTCGTACTGATTAGTGATGGTTGGAGTGGTCTATTCAGGGCGTGCTAGTAAAAAACTGAAGCCTGAGTTTTCGCCCATTAGAGCCGGAGGTTCAACGTCCGAAATGTCTATCTGTTCCATAGACTTCGATATTTCGTCCACTGAAAATGGTATGCTGCAGTGAACCATCAGAATAGATCAATTCAAGATGGAAAAGTCTTGGAAAGAAATCGTGAAATATTACTCGTTGAAGTAAGGTGTTGTTAAAGCTTGCACCGTAGCTCATCTATCAACACATTTGATCTTATAAGAAATATAATATTGAGCTATGGGCAAGAATCAGTACACTTACTATACATGAGAGCATCTAATAAATAAAATTGGCATGTCATGTTTTTTCCATTGATCCATAGAAATGGTCTACTAAAGAGCTTCTGTTATAGTAATTTGCCCAACAAACTTGTATGAAGATCAACAATCGTGATAGGAAAGAGAACAGGAATCTTTATCTTGCATTCAATTGCCTCAAGCTACAAAATCCGATGCATTTTCAAGCATTCATTCTAGGTCATTCTTCACCACTCCACATATCAATTTGCTAATCTATGTGTATACTTTAACTTAAATTCATAGAGCCTTCTGCATCAAGAACACTAAAATAGCATCTGTATTATTACGTTGAGAATTGATCTTGTAGAATGTACAAGTGGTCCGGTAATAATTTGAATCAAGGGGAGTAATCATAGCGCAAGTTCTTGGTTTGGGTTTTAAACCTAAAGTGGCTAAGCTAAATTCTATTTTAAGACAGTTTTGTACATCACAGCTCATGAAGATATGTTCATTCCAACTTCCTATAATACTGATACTCTGCCTTGAACATAGAATTTAAGTATAATGATTTTCGAACAAGAAAATGCAAGGTAGAAACATTAAATGGTAAATGGTGCTAACCTGGAATCATCGTCCAGCAGAAAGGAACTACTTACTGCATTGTTTGAATCTTCAGTCATCAAAACTCTCATATTGGAAATCACCTGAATGAGATCACACCAGCAAAAAAAAATAAAAAAATTGTTTGATCAACATTTACCAAGATGCATTTTCATCAGGAATGACTAGCATCAATAGAAACTTACATCTGATGATACACTATGTGTGCCATATTTGTCGTCCCAGTACATTGTACTGATCCGATATAACTGTTGTATGCTGAGCACCTATTCAATTCAACAGTAGAAAATAATTGGTCGGGAAGTTAGGTAAATAAAACCCTCATTAAGTTTTTACACCAGAGATTTGACTCACTGGGCAAAGGTCGTGACTGATTTCATCCAATGTTTTCTTCGGCTTTTGGTGAACAACCTGGACTAAGAAAAGTTTATAAGCAAACTAACTGGACAAGCTGATTTATCAAGAATGGGAAAACACTTGCATACCAGAAATCCAATGGCTTGTCTAATATGCTTGAGCTCATCCCAAGCTGCACCCGCATACTGCAACATTTCTAATGATTTTAATCTAGTAGAATTGGAAAGACAGAAAAGGAACAAAAACAAACTCAGAAGACCTCATCAGTTGCTGTGCAACACCAATTTTCCAGTTCAGCTAGTCCAGCTTTAACGTACTCTCCGTTACTGAATGAGCAGCATTCTCGTCTTAACAGAAGGCTGCAGAAATGAACAGTTTAAAAAAGTCATTAGGACTTCCTATACACAGTCAAGGTATATAGATAAAATGCAAACATGTATTGGACCTGTTAAACAATTGAACATTGATGAAAGAGAATATCTGTGTGAACACCTTGCGGACTAAGAAAGGGGGTACCTGCGAACAAATGTAAAAAAATTAGCAAAAGATGAATGACTTTCAGATGAAAAAGGAGTACGTGAAATGAGATCCTCAAGAAGGGCACATGAAAAACATGTCCATTTTGAACTGAGGAATAACATCTAAGAAATGTCAAGATGATAGCAAGATGAAAGATATAAGATTTTACTAACATAATTTTCTTTCAAGGTGTTCAAGAAATTTCCAAGGCTATTAACGATGCCCTGCCAGTGAGCAATCAAAACTTGCTGGGCTGCTGTATTTGCAACTGAACGTGATGATCCCTTGACTAAGCTTGCTCTAGAAGTTCTTGGCGCCTATCAATGAATTTACAAAAGGTGTTGCATGCCATTGGAGAATGAGTATTTAAAGAGATGCAATGAAATCTGATAAAGATACATGATCAATTTTAGCACCTGAATGCACAAACCAAGCAATGGGGATATCTCCTTCTTCAAATTATCTCGTATCATTCCATAGATTTTCTCAACATATGCTGTAAGTTGCTGCTTGAACAGTAAAGCTGGGTATTTGGCTTCCACTTGGCGTAAGCTATCTACTCCACCAGGCAGGCCGTTCCCAAAGGAAAGATTTGATCCTTGTGGAGTTCCTCGGAAGCTCTGAAAAAAAAAAAGCAATAAACAACAAAAATAAGATAACTATAGAAGTTCCCTGATGGAAAAGACTTTCAAAGATGCAATTTTGAACGTTTTCCCAGTGTGAATAAAAAAGATATAAGTAATCTTTTACATGTGACATTGACATCCTGCCAAATAAAGTTGAGGATGAGCGACGACGTAGAGGAGCCATTCCAGTTGCACCACTTGCTTTCAATGTACGTTGGAGGAGCAATAGTAGTGTAGAAGCATTTGACAACCAATACGACAACATTTCATTGTTATCCTGAATTTTCTGCAAGTGGAGAAAATCGAGTACTTGAGATTTCCAACTTATAAGGAATGCAACTCATAACCAATGAATGTATATTATGAACCTCAATAGCATGCCCTATAGTCTGGATGATACGGTCAAAGACACTTGTTCTCTCAACTTCAAATGATCTCCATTGCAGGAGACACTTATAAATGATACAAGCAGCTATTGGCCTATTTCCAGCAAAGCCCAAGTGTTGTGAAATACAACGAATGAGCAAGTCCTGATGTTCCTGCTGTTTCTGGTTAAGTGATTTCTGAGGCTTGTCATCAGCTTCAGAAAATGATGGACTGTGTAGATCCTAACACAATTTTTGACAGGGGCGGCTTAGGAAAGAAGAGTTTGCAAGTAAAACATTGATTAAGGAATGTTGATTACCACGTGCAACCTAGCATCCCCACCACCAAATGAATGGCCACTATCGTTCCTCTGTGGTTTTAAAATGTCATTAGGTTTGTAAGACACCATAATTAAATATCTCCAGTAAACCACAAGCTAATTGTGTAAATACCTGGAGGATTGATCTAGAGCGTCCAGAAAGGAATTTATTTGGTGCGATTGATACGGCCTGTTGACGAAGAACTTTATTCTCTGACTCTACATTATTCAGCTTCTCTTCTAGCCTAACAGAGGCATAAAAGCATATTGCATCAGGTGACATACACAAAGATCAGCCACATTTGCAAATATAGTTCTACTAAATTATTGTTACTTCCAATACCATTGACCTCCTAACCTTTTTGTAACTGCAATTTGATTCCACTGTCTAGCTTATAAAAGGAAAAGAAGGTTGAAGAGCAGAGAATAATTCAGGTCATGCCAACTGTTTACTATTGGTGGATAAGCAACTCTGAAAGTCATGACCAGTTTATACCAGCTCCATCTATCTCATCAACATGTGGATTCAACCTTCTTTAGTTGATGATTTATCAAAATGAACAGCATTGTTATGAGTGACAGAGATATGAGATGACTGCTAGTTTAGAATAGATATCTTTTGCTATCAACCTTAGGACTAGTTTTTTCCTTAATATGGCAACATTTACAACTACTGTAATTGGCAGAGAAGCGCTCAAGAAAGCTGGTACAGTCAGTAAAAGGAAGAGCTCAGGGCTCCATGGTAGGTTGGTTTCATGGAGTTTTAATGGAAATGACAACTTCAGAGGAACATGGGGAGACAACACGGAAAGGCAAAGCATGCAATAGTGGAGGGTGGGGTCTGATTGTAATGGTTTGGAAGGGGTAAGGAGGAAGTGGCTAGTGATGGAAAATACAGAGAGCATGAAAGAAAGGTGGATCATGGTGCCTATAGTGGATTGGTTGGGGAAATACTTAGTCTTTTTATGCCAATAATCCCAGAATGGGCATCTCATCCAAGTCAACTTACTTAATGCCCATGAAAGTTTATTACCACTTTGATAGACAATTTTAAGCTTTAGGACAGTGGGGAAAACTAATGATACTAGCAAAAAAAATTGAGATGTACTCTTCTCGTATCCACACACAAAATATAAAAACTCCTTAATAATTTTGATTACCTGTGCAACGAGTCCTGTAATTGAAGAATTTTTTTGTCTGCCTCCTCTAGTTTTGCACGTCTCTCTTCACTACATTCTTGTGCCTCCTCATACTTCTTCCGCAAGTCTTCAGAAGTTTCCTGCTCATTTTGTAAAGAAGCCTGGACAGAAAATAGTCTAGTCAGGAATATCACTAGCAAGAAAGAAGGCTATTGAAAATCATATTTTTAGCAGCTGCTTCTTCTCTTTTTGTTTTAACATATTCCAACTCAGATTGGCACAGGATCCACTCTGAAAAGCCACCCATTCAGATCACATGTCTAAATTGTGAAAAATTTAATTGGTTGTTCCAGTGGCTCTTCACAAGTAGCCATTGCAAAGCATGATTGTTTTGTTCTACCAACATAATTCCTCTTCACTTGAAAGAATTGCACATTTTTTATGTACTTTATAATATATTGCCCTAAGATTTTGCTAAGGCCCTGGATAAGGACATGTGCATGTTGCAGCAGTTATCATCATAATAGATAAACAAAATCTTCATATGACTGTGTAACATTGTCACGATATTGATCAGTGATTTACCTTTAAATTGTCAACTTCTTCCTTTAAAGATTCAATTTTCTTGGTATCTTCAATATAAACTGGAGTTTCCTGGATAACAGGAGGTGCTTCTTGAATTGCTTTTTTTGCAGCTTCCCGTTCCTTAACAACCATAGCATTCATTTCATCTACTTTCTTTTGCATCTCTTCCAGCGAGTTCTGCAACTTTGCTATCTCTTGAGCTTTGTTTTCTTCCAAGTCAGTCTGTATGACCATGACATAAACAGTGTAGATCACTTTATATGCATGCCATAAAACAAGCAAACCAAACTAATCAAAAATGTTGCAAAAATATGAAAAATATAAAGAGGATGCTTCCTTCTCCAACATAGCATACCCTTAAACGTTTTTCAAGCTGCAAACGCCATGTGAGTTCCTCTAGCTGTTTTTCAAGTTTATCTTTAGCCTCTTTGAGTGCACCTGTTTCCCTTGCAGCCTGCAGGGGAGTGAAGTCACTGTTATATATGTAAAGGCCAGCTTTTCCTGTGAGCATAATAATAATAATAGTAATAATAATAATATATGAACAACGTAATTGCCATACCAATGGATGAAAGTCCCATGAATACATAAATATTCTTCCAATATATATTAAAGGAAAAAATACTGCTTGAACATGGTTTTAAACTTCACACAATGAAATTTTGATTAATAATAGGGCAGCTTCAACAATATAGCATGCCTGAAAGTATAAAGACGAGGAAAGGATTACTATTCATATAATGATATGGTACAGAAGCCAACCATCTTAAGCTTCCGCAGTTCTTTTTTTGCTACTCTTCCTCTCCATCGACATTGTGCAACTATTGTTCCCCTCTTTAGCTTCCTATAGTAAGACGAAGCTCTATGGCAGCGCCACCACGTCTAAAAAAGCTTAGCCGTAAGTGGAATGCTTCAATGAACACAAAATAAATTCATCTGGTATACAAATCAGGAATTTGTTACCTGAATAACAGTTGCCGCTTTAGATCGTCTCCTAAATCTAAATTTATTGCGAGCGTCCATGCTTCGCAACCCCGTTTGTATAACTAGAACAGCCATGCGGAGTGCATTATAAGCTTTTCTAGCTTGGTGTCTGAGCGTGTTTCGTTGAACTTTCAAGGCAGCTGCTTCCCTTTTCACACTCTCATAGTGTTTGCCCGCAAGTCTACCTAAAAGAGATCAAATGCATAAAAATCCCTAGGAAAGGATGCAAACAAACTGACAGACAACCGTGAAAGAGAGCAAAGTGAGGGAATTACAGAGCACAATGGTGGCATACCATTTGAAACACATATATTACAAACAAACTTTAACAGACTTTCTCCACTTCAGAATACATTAAGAATCTTGACAATTTTGGCAAGCTCACCTCTGCAAAAGGATTGCAAATATATTGCAGCCCCTCTCACAGCTATAAAATGTTTACGAGCAATATGAGTTCTTCTACGTCGTTGTATAATTTTCGCTGCAGTACTGAGAACTTCCGCTCGACGGGCATCCAGTTCAGCCATTTGACCAGCTCTGAGGAATACCTTAGTTTTGCCTAACTGTAAAGTCGTCAAAAAAAAAGTTCATTACCTCTGCATACACACTAATGAAGTACATCAAACTGTAAACGGTCTACTCAACTTGCCATAACCTAGAAATAGTAGAGTAGGTTAAGTAGTATGCCAGATCTCAGGCATATAGTATGTTTATAAGTTCAAAAGATGCCAGTAGGAAGATATGGAACTTTAAGCCAGTAACACAAGACTATTAACTGAAACAGAAAAACTTACAATAGCATTACTCAAAGCACATCAGAAAATGGTTGCAGGTGAATATAGATGGTTAGGCAATCTAAAAATAATTTTAAAATTATTCCGCTCCCCTCCCCCATCTCCATTGATGTTGATAATTACAAGATCCCCAGCTCCTACCTCCCATTTTAAGTTCACTACTTCCACCATATTTCCACAATGGTTAGAATTTTGAAAAGAATATGATAATGAGTAAACTTCTCCTTTTTACTTGGCCTTATCGCTCTTCCATTTTTAATATCTGAAACTCAGAAAGGATTACAAGTTGCTACTTAGAACACAAAAAAAAGGGGATAAAATATAATGGAGAACTTTTAAAAGTAAAACTCTTTGATGAAAATATGGTCAATACAAAATTTTAGAAAATTCCCTCCATAAATTGCAGACCAACAACGAAAGAACCATTCCCACATTTTTCTCCAAAAATAAAATAAAATTTAAACTATTTCTTCTTGTTTATTGGACTTAGAAACTAAGTGATTTAATTTTATATAGAAAAAAACGGAAAATTCTCTACATTTTTTAGTATATTCCTCTCATTGTTCTCTTTCAATTGGTTCCTTTTTTTTTTTTTTTTTTTGCCTTTTCCATCCATTAATTATTTTCTACTCTCTCAGGACATGGTGAGATGAAGAAGTCCGAGAGGGAGGAAGGGTGATTGGAAGGGGAAGGTGTTTAGCAAAGTGATCAGCGAGACAGAGAGTGAGGGGTGTCAGAATGAAGGAAATATAGAAGGATGAGTAAGAACATTGGAGGAAGGTTGGTATCAGAGCGGGGAGAGGATGGAGGTAGTGCAGAGAGTAAATGAAGAGGGTTGCCCAAACTTTACATGTGAATTTCTACACTTTTTTAACATTTTAGAGTAATAACATTTATTAGTTAAGTATACAGTGGTACCTCTTTCAACCACAGAAACAATACAGGCACATTCAATGTAAATGTTTTGATATGTTTTAGGCAAGGGGGAATGGTTAACTCTTAAATTTTCATTTGGGTTTTCTAACAGAGCAAACTTAAGAGGAGAAGAATTGATAGTTTAGTAATTCTGGAGGGAGATAAGTGTGATTAATCTTTTCAAAAAAGGATGCAGCATTTATCTTCAAATATGCAAGTAACAATAAATAAATGAAATCCTTATACCTGGAAACCTTTAACCCCTTTTTTTTCCAAAATCTTCTTGCATGCTGACTTTTCTTCATAACTGCACATGAGATTTTAACATGACCACTATGGTTCTTCCACCAGTATTGAATTAAGTAATAACACAACAATCCACACCGGACAGATGACAATCATTAACTTATTGTGATAAGCAGCAATGGTGCTACAATAACGAACTATGGTAAAATATGAGATCAGTTAACATGAGAGCAACATTTTCATTTCAACCAAAATTTGGTGCTTACCTTCCTTCCAAAACTTCAGGTGCAAGAAGCCCAAATCTGTTCAAGAATTCAAAGTAAGGACGGCGAGTGGGATACCCAGCACAGCTGATCCTGATTGCCTCTAAAACACCCTGAAACAATATATTGTGACATATATAAAAAAATGTCCATACACCAGACCAACTTATTACATCTAATGAGAAAGGCAAAGCCAAGCATTTATAATACTGCAAAGATCAGATGAACTTACACCACAACGTAGCTGCTGCATTATATTCTGATTTTCAAATACAGCTGGTTTAAGAAGATTATTAGGCTTTACACATCTAATGTAATGAGGTTCGGTAGCATTTAGAGTTTCCATCAGTGATTGTAGTTGCAACTGCATGATAAGATATTAAATGAACCATCTGCTTTTAGCATGTGCCAATTTTCTAGAATATATAGATAATTTTCCTAGATTTATAACACACTTGCACTATACTTATAAAAAAAATATGTGTATGAAACTTCAAGCTCTAATAACCTTAAAGCGTGAACCAATAGAAGAAAACTTGGAAGATTTTGTCGCCTCTTCAGCAACTGGAGGGAAAAGCCCAGCTACAAAAGGGCAACGAGAAGAACTTAACAGATCCTGATGTTCAGGAACCACATAGTCCTTATTTTTGTCCAAGAACTGATCAGCTTGGTATTGAACCTGAAATTAATAAATTGTGAGAATTTAAAATCTTGGTTGTAAACAGAAAAATAAGACGTGAGAAAGTAAGTTAAGCATTACGTGCCTCCCCAGCATAATGTGCAACAGTAAAATCCGTACGGGATAATTTTGGTTTGATGAAGCGCTTATGGACCTTGAATGTCTGATAGAGCTTATTACAGAATGTCTCATGTGTTGATTTTGGGAACATACTGCAAATAGAAAGACATTAGATTGGAGCAAGAAACTTATAATGCACCTTGAATAACATTATTCCAATAAATTAACAAGAACTGGAAAAAAGAAAAGGAATTTAACAGTTTAGCTAATACGGACAGCTGGCTAGGAAAACCCATTGAGAATAATAAAGAAAAAACTGGAAATGTTAGGAACGCTGAGGAGCCAATTACCATGCTTCATCAAGGAGAGCAATAATTCCACCTGGTTTCTGCAAAAGAATTTTCATAAGGTCTAATAAAATGCGAAAAAAAATCAAAATATTTTATAAATATGATATATAAGAAAAACAAATTGCATATCCAGCTTAGTCCTCAAAAAAAAAAAAGTGCATATAATGTACGATGAAATACCATAGAGGATACCATGCGGATACCTTTATTGTGAAAAAAGAACAGGGGTGAAATGGTTGTAGCAGTTAAGAATAGGGGTGAAATGGATGAAACAACCACTGTTTTAAAAATTCTAAAAATAATGAAAACCTTTTCTCATCATATAAGTCAACTTCTTTATCAACGTGCTTAATGATATAGTTTCATCTAATTCAATTATAGAAAGGCTTAACAGTAGAAGAAATTTGATCTTGGTCAATACTTCTAAATTTGTTAATTAATGGTTAAAATTAGTAAAGGGTCTAAGGTTTCATCAATGTTATACCAAGAAATACTCCATAACCACACACACACATACTAGACCACATCGGGCAGTCGATAGCTCAATATTGATATTTTGCAGCATAGACAGACTCCTATTGTCACACCCCAAGGAGTGTTGCTATGTTCATTACTCCTCTCCTGTTTCTAACAGATTAAAAATGCTCTTTACCATCCATTCTCAATTTCTGTTGTACATTTGAACTATTCGGTTAATGGTCAACTGGCAGGTTTAAAAATAAAAAACCTTGAGACCATATAAAAAGGTTATTTCTGAAAAATACGGACAGAATATGAATGAAGGGAACCAACCTACACAGATAAAAATTTCAACATATTTCAGAAGACGGATAAATTCTTCTTCCCATTTGAATAAATATTTAAAACACCTTAGATAACCTTTAGGCTTTACATGTATGACTCTTAAATAAGACAAGATAAAAAAGAAATAATAACTAAGGGAGAAAAACATGGGGAAGAAAATACTGCACATATAATGAAGAAGGCACACATTCAGCATAAATCTTTAGTAGCTGGAACTTAACAAAAAAACTTCAGCAGGAGTCTGTAAAGCTCAAAAATATAACAGTGTGCATATTCCACAAGGAAGTACCTTCTCAATAAGATCTAAAACATCTTGGTTGTCAACAAACTCAATATAGCTCCAATCTATTGCCTCCTTCGTGTATTCTTCTTGCTCCATTTTAAAAACATGCTGCGAGCAAATAACGTAGAGTTAGCATGCTTATAAATGGATGATATTCATACAGCCAGCTTGATGGATATTACCTGATTAAAATGTTGCTGCAGCTTTTCGTTTGTAAAGTTGATGCAGAACTGTTCAAAACTGCATAGTATTATATGCTTTAATTATAGAAGAGGTGATGAATAATTTCTCACATTGGAAACTATAACTATGTTGGGTTATATTAGGAGTTAAGAAGAGGACAATGGATGGAAATTTGGTTACCTGTTGTGTTTAAAGCTTTCAAAACCATAAATATCAAGCACCCCAATCAGGCATTTCGAATTTTTATCTTGCCCAATTGAGTTATTGATCTTATTCACCAACCTGCAATGAATTATCAAATGTAACATATAATAAGTTTAGTATTTGAATAACTTCAGCAGATATCTATATAACAAAAGTCAAAAAAGCTGTGAATCTGAATACCAGTCGAACAGTCTAGAATATATTGTCTTGGCTAACCCATCCCTGCTAACAAGGGCACTAAGAGGATCAAGACTTCTCTTGATAACTTCTTCGGGAGTGATCATTACACGTTTACATAGTGCATCTTCCAATGCCACAGGATCACACCTAAGACAAATAATAGTGAAAATCATCTAGAAGAAAATATGCAGTTATTTACTTTGGACCAGTCAGAAGCCTATATACATTAGAAGTTCTGCAGTGGTTTGTAGATGGAACTTGGCCTTCTTATCTTTTGGAACTGATGAATCAATTTCCTTTCCCTTTCCAAAATCAATATTACCAATATGAAGAATAGCAGCAACGACCCTGAATATTGCTTCCTGAGACCAACATAAAGGTGGGGTAAGAGAGGGTGGATCTTCAATGGTTCTTCTCCAGATAGATTTAGCTGGAGATTATGGGCATAATCTGCATAAGACATACCTGTTCTAATTTACTTATTCCAACAATATCCATTGCTCGTCTAGTAGCAAGGTAATCATGGGCATCACTTACACCAACCAGCTCATGGCATTTTGATTGGTTGAGGTAGTGAAATGTTTTGGGATGATCTAACTTGTACTTCTCAATTTCCTGGAAGGTGAAGGAAATGCAGTCACAAGGAGTGAATTTCTTATTTAAAAAAAAAACACTAGCAAAAGAAATCATCAGCAAGTGCAGAACTAAATACCTCTTTGGGTGCTGCACACAGGAGGTAAAAGCAGTGATAGTTACGCTCAGGATCAGAAACTTGGCAAACACGCGATCTTTCAAGAAGGTAAGTTCTGATAGCTGCTCCCGATATTCTCCCTTGTTTGTCAAACTGAATCTCAACAAACTTACCAAAACGGCTGCATTTCCATATATAGGACAACATCACATGTTAAGCTCAGCTAGCTTTTGTAAACCTAAAATCATCATTGACTACGAAAAAATATTGAATGGTCTTTCTAGAAACACGGTTATTCTTTCCTGAGCGATTTACAAAAGACATTCTTATTAGCCAGGGCCTAAGTATCTATATTAGGATGAGAAATGGAATATCACAAGGCTTAACTGAAAAGGTGTTAAAGGGCTTCACCTGGAATTGTTATTTCTAACAGTTTTAGCATTGCCAAAAGCTTCAAGAACAGGGTTCGACTGCATTCACAAAATAGTATATAACATCCAATACAGTTAATAATATAACTAGCAAGACATAAGTGACAAAAAGGAAACTATTGAAATGAGCAATGAATAAAGCTAGTTTTATTGTGTAAATACTTCAAGGACTTGTTGTTCCACAGTTCTCCCTTCCGTAACCGCCCGGCCTCCCAAAAAGGCTAGGTACCGCATAAGCATTTTGGTGGTCTCTGTTTTACCTGCTCCACTTTCGCCACTGACCAGAATAGAGTTGCTCTTTCCTTCAACTACCATTGCTCTATTTTTAGTGAAAAACATTAAAGCATAGTTAGCCACTATTCAGAACATTGCATATCTGTAATCCAAAAGTGATTTAGTTACCTGTATGCAACATCAGCAACTGCAAAGACGTGAGGGCTTAGCTCTCCAAAAGGAGCTCCCTTGTATTGTTGCATCATATGCGAGTTATATAGATGAGGCAGTTTTTGAAAAGGATTTATAGCTATAAGAATATTTCCAGTGTACGTCTGTAAACTCAAGCAGCAGATACATATACCCCCTAATTAGACCACAATAGAAACAGACAATATATATATATATATAATTAGTACCAAAAGTAGAATAAATTAATGAAGCTTACATAAATTTCATTGAGTTCATATCTAGTTTTCAGATTGTCCAGCACTCCAGGCTCATGCAGGTAAGACAGCTTTGTCATGTCATCAACACCTGCTGGAGGAGCTTCCATGTCTTTAGGGTGAAGTTTTGATAACTTGGTAACAACCTGAAAAATGAACGAGGAAATCAGTATCAACGAATCGAATCTTAAAATTAAACAATATATTAAATTCACTTTACTAGCTTTGTTATCACTTATACTGTGAACAATCTGCAGTTTAGTGCTGAAATCTAACAATGATAAGGTGGTTGATGTTACAAGTACAAATAGACCTCGCTCAAAACATAAACTTGAACAAGACTTCTAAGGACTCACATCCCAGTAAAGGCCATCTCTCAAAGGTCAATTGTTAACAAAAGTACTAAGATTATAACATCTATAATGGATTAAAATACTAAAGCAAGTAACATATCCAGTTTTATATAAATATAGAAGTAAAATAAGTTCATGAATTAAGAAATACGACATCCAATAATTTGATTTGACTTATTCAAGAATGAAGCATGGGCCATATCAAATAATAGTTGGTTTACAGTAGCTAACTGAAAGTCATAGCCCAACACTCAACTTAAGAGTTCGCTTGTTATAAAATACAAACTTCCATGACCGATGTTGAAAGCAAGGTTTATATTTTTATGGAAAACTCAATGTGATGGAAGAAATAGACAACCAAGTCCAGAAAAAGAGTGCGATAAAGCATGCCAATTAGGGAAGTTCATATATGTAGATTAATATCCAAATGGCAGATGACCTTGTATGCTATAAATAGTTCCTTTTTTATGTTGCACCATTACATAAACATACAATGAACATATATCAATTAAAATGAAGACCATGTATCCAAAATACACCTTCTTCCCATCTTTCCTCTGGATCTCAACGTCTTGGCCAGTAATTTTAGTGACCTGTCCATCAATCCAAGCCTCTGCAGGGTCCTCAATCCAGACATGAGATCCAACAATTATGTTCACTGGAGTGCCCTGTTGAGAGTTGAAATAAAAAAAAAAATAGTGAAAATGTATTTTCTAAAATATAATGGTAAATTTCGGATGCCCACAACTCACAAGACACATTTTGTACAAATAAACAAAATTTAGTAGATGACAAGAATTTAACACGTGTGACAGAAGAATCACTATCATTAGCTCTTTAACTGAGATTGCTTAAGTAGATAACAATGATATCGTACACCAACCTGGTTTTATATCTTTTCTAAAGCGCAAAATTGCAGCACTGATTCATAATACTCCATCACAAGTTCAAGTGTATAATTAAAATTTAACGTGGAAAAATTAGAGATTT
The DNA here is from genome assembly GCA_026898435.1 of Prunella vulgaris. NCBI lineage: Eukaryota > Viridiplantae > Streptophyta > Magnoliopsida > Lamiales > Lamiaceae > Prunella > Prunella vulgaris. The sequence goes on from JAPKLY010000005.1 coordinate 3,593,470, forward strand.
CATGTGCTCAGAGAAGGTAAGCAGATGATATTGAATGGCTACTCTCAAATGACTGATAGATGTGTTTTGAGTAACAAGCCAAAGCTACAAATAGGCTTCCCCATTCAGATAATTACCAGGTGTATATGTATTCAGAAGAAACAGAAGGTTATGGATTTTGAATCAGTGGAGCAACCAAGAATATTTTACCACATATCAACAACATGTTACTATAACATCTGCTAGGGAATTTCCAGTATAATATTTCCTTTCCCTCACGAAACAATCAGAAAAATTAGCTACACTAAATCACTGAATTCTAAGCAGATAACTAAATTCGTACCAATCATGCTATCCTCTGCAATTAGAATTTAGTAGTTTCCTACATTATATCACAACCCTAAAGTATTTTTCTAAGAAAACTTCTTTGAGTGGACTCCTATGAACGTGTATGTGCATATGCAAAGGCAGCAGTATTATGAATGTAGTAAAGTTACAAGTTCTAGGTACCATTTCATGTGTACTTATATACATGCTCATTCTATGACTACTACAATGCTGCCTTCATACCGGACCTTCTCAGATACTCCCTCTGTCCCTCTCACCCAGTGCAACATTTCGTAATACACCACTCACAAACTATTTGATCATTTTAATTATACCCCTCAAGCATCTTAATATTACACCAATGTCATTATTTTTCATACACTAATCTACTCCTAATTTGAAATGAAAAAACTGACATCAACAAAAAATCACTTTTGTCTACTTTAAAACTAATAAACAACTCTTACATTAAAATCAGTGCAAACAGTAAATGTAAGTAGCATTTATCTTCAAGTATAATTATCTTATAATCGAAAATAAATTCATCCAATAAAACCATAAAATAACAAGATTTTTTTTTTTTTTTAAATTAAAAGGAGCAACATAAGATTTCACTTACATAGAAGAATGATTTGGGGAAATGAAATTCGTTCAAGATTGAATCAATCAAATTACTCTAAAAATAACAGAAGACTAAGCTGATAATCATTCTACCATTGTCGTCTCAAATCTTAGCTCAAATTCAAATTCAGCCCCAAATGTATAAACAACAACCGATTTGAGCGTACCATTTTTAGATCCTAATCTTTCACGTCCCGATCAGTGCTCTGAAGTGACAACCCCGAGATGCATGTAACGTATGCATACGTCCCAGTGAAGAAGAGAGCAAAAACGTGCGGGTTTTTTTCTTTTGAGAATTTTGATCATAGAAAAATAGGCAAGAAATCGAACAGCCAGCTACCAAATGAGCAATAATTTCTTGGTTTGATTTTGAAATTTCTGTTTTTGGGTTCCATAGTTTTTGCATGGCAGCGAGCCTCTAACTTCGGATCTACCTTACTCTCCCTCACTCTTTCTCGGGAATTCGTGGCTATAAAATCAATTCTTTCCCATTTCTCCGAGCATTTTGTATTATTAACTCATTTTCGATTTAATCATTTAATTTATTCCCTCAATCGGCCGAAAAATAATTTACAATTTCACAAACTACATTTTTAGCGAGCAGTATGAGAAAAAATTAATAATAATCACTAATTAATTTTGCACCGGCTAAACATACACTAAACTTATATTAAAAAATTTATATTCTTTCCAATCACTAATTTATGCATTATTTCTTTTTTTTTTTTTTTTGTAAAAGAAAATTACACTTTCCTTCTAAAAAAATTATCACTTTTATTATCGCTTTCACGATCAATTATTTTGTTTATAAATTGATCACATAATATACTCATTATACTTTTTATTATCTCCTTTTTTTTTTGGGAAAATGATTTTTTTAGTCTTTTATCTTTCACCAATTGTATTTTTCGTCCTCTTAACTATACTTTTTTAAAAATAGTCCTTTAACTTATCAAAAAATATTTTTTCGTCCTCTTAACTATACCTTTTTAGAAATAGTCCTTTAACTTATCAAAAATTGATTTTTTAAGTGGATTTTTTTTTTTTTAATAACACACGCACACGTGGCCCCAGTTTGGGAGAGAAGAAACGTGCGCTAAACACTGAAAAATCCCCAAATTATATCTCAATGCACATGATGTTGAAGGTAATGAGATTTAGGGTTAGATATAATTTGGGGATTTTTCAGTGTTGATCGCGCGTTCCTTCCTTCCCAAACTGGAGCCACATGTGCGTGTGCTATTAAAAATAAAAAAAATCCACTTCAGACAGGTAAGAGGACGAAAAAAATAATTTTTGATAAGTTAAAGGACTATTTCTAAAAAGGTATAGTTAAGAGGACGAAAAAAATAATTTTTTATAAGTTAAAGGACTATTTCTAAAAAGGTATAGTTAAGAGGACGAAAAATACAATTGCTGAAAAATAAAGGACTAAAAAAATCATTTTCCCTTTTTTTTTAAATATCATGCAACCACAATTGTGCATAAATTTAAATGACAGAGGAAGTAAGTTCAACATCTTATAATTATTCAATTAATACAACTATTACATATATTTTTTAATTTAATTTTTAATATAAACTAAATATTTTCTTTATTTTTTATAGTGAGTCAGAGGTGGAAGAAGGTGGTGGGGCAAATTGATGGGGATTGGACTGATGAGAAATGAATTGAAATATTTCAATTTATTCTTTTACAACTTATAAATTATAAGGATATTATTTTGAAATTTTATAAATTTAAACATCTTATTTAGCAAATATTCCGAAGGAGCTTGTAAACTCAGCCGAAAACCCTCTAAATTTATAAACACCTTAAAATATCTTATAAATTATTTAGATTATAAACATTGCAAAATTTTTGATAAAATAAAATATTTCATAGCATATAAAAACTTAACATAAGTTCATCATAATTTATATGTGAAAAAAAAATTGAGATATCTCAATTTATTTTTCTCACCCCATCCCATCTACCTTAACAATAATTAGATAAGTATTAATATGTTTAATGCAATGGCATTTTTTAAAACAAAATAAAACTTTGACTTCCCATTTTAGAATTATAAAGAAAAAGTTGAGACGTAAACAAATGAAAAAAATGGAAAGAAAGAGTTGGTACAGACAAAGTAAAATTTATGTCAAATTATAAAAAAAACTTTAAATTATATTAGTCAAGCAATTTACTAATATATAAATTATTAAAAAGTAATATTATATAAAATATTAGAGCTAATAAGAAGTTTAGAATAAATGAGCACTAAATTACAATATTTTTTTTTATATATTCTTACTTTATATAACTTTGGATTACACGTTATTATCTGTGTAGAATCCTTATATTTTGATTTTACCGTGTATCTCAAAATGATATTAATTATATATATTAAAGTTAATATATTTTACAAAAAAAAATAGTACTACTAAAAAACACACATAATATAAAAACTGACTTACACTCAAAGATGAAAATATTCGCGAAATATCACGGATACATAGCAAAGTAAGAAATTAAAATATGAATATTGGGGTACAATACATTTTTACAGAGAATCGTGAATATATCGCAAAATATAGCAAAATATCAATATTATATTAGTTTACTTGTTATACAAAATTAATGAAAATAAATAAATATTGCATATAAATTGCAAAATATTGCATATATATAAAAAAAATCGAAATAATTTTTTAATCAAGTTTTACACATTTTTTATGATTTTTTTTTTTGTAGTGACTGTAAGTTTGTCATAGTGATACATTCAAAATTAGTAAGTTTGTCATAGTAATATGTATTTTAGGAAAAATATCTTTATTACTTTTTTAGATTAGTAAGAAAGAATATTTTAAAATAAAATAGATATTGTAAGAATATTTAAATTTTTAATGTAAAATTTATTGTATAAATTTAAAGTTTTTATATTTTATAGTTGTAACTCTAATGTATAAAGCGCAAATAACGGTCCATACTAGACTGACGCAAAAATAAGAAGTATCTCAAAGAGTATATTGACACTGGTACAAATATGCCGGTATGCTACATCGAGATTTAAAAATAGCTTATTGCAGTATATAGAAAAAAATATTAAAAATAATATATCATATTACTTTATAAATAGTTTTAGAATCTGTACCAACTAAATTACAACACAAATGAAAAAATTTCATAGTATACAATTATTATTATTAAATATATTCACTGATACTATTAGACTACTATACAAAATTATATTTCCTCCGTCTCACTATAAGTTGCTCATTTTATTATTTTCGTCCGTCCCACTACATGTTGCTCATTTGTTTTTTCACCTTTTTAGAAAATTACACTTATTTATTATTATTTTCAATACTTTTACACTATTTTCATTATTTTTTTACATTTTTTCCATCACATCACTTTTACTATATTAATATGTTTATACACTTCTTAATACTCGTGTCCAAAAAATATGAGAGCGACTTATAAAGAGACGGAGGGAGTATTATAATATACTTATGATATCAGTAAATATATTTAATGACATTAGTAAGTACACTGTGCATATAATAATATGAGTATAAATTTTATATAAAACCTTCTTAAATTACAATGCAACAAAGTATATAGCATGATATAAAAGAAGAAAAAACATATTTTTAGTTTTAGAAAGAAAATATTTAGTGAATCTTAAAATTATGTGAACTAATTTAAATGTCTTATAGTATAACTTATATTTTTCCAAGTCAAATAACATGTAACATGTGTAATCAATCAATTAAAATTAAATATCTTAAAACAATTTTTTTATTAAAAACAAATTTGAACCAAATAAATGATACAAAATCTAAACTCACAAAAAAGTAAAAACATGTTTAATTGACATCAATTCATAGGAGTTAACATATGGACTCATTTACAAATAATTATATAGGTATTATAATTAAATTATCTAAGATACCCTATATTTTTGGACAAGGCAAGATGTACTCTGAACAAATTTCACCCGTAAAATCTATTTGCATTATGTATCTATATTAATATAACTTATTTAATTAAAAATAATAATTTTCGATAATAATATATAATAAGAATAACTAAATAAAACTCTGTGTGCACATAATACAAACATTTTGCAACTTAAATTCATCTTTAACAATATAACTTATTTTATGGTTTTTTTCAAAAAATATAACTAATATTTTTAAAAATTTTACTTAAATTTCATAATATATTTAATGCAATAGAATTACTCAAACAATTATACCATTTTAAATTGCATAAAATTGGCTAGGGAAGACTTACACTTTGGGAATGTCAAAATTGGTTAACATGATTAATTTCAAACCTCAAGTCATGAAAGGATGAAAGTAACCCTAACTATGTAAGCACAAGCAGTTGTAACTGTTCAATTCATATTATTTAAAAAATACATTTAAATAAATGAATAAATTTTATGTGAGATTATCTATGACATGAGAATAATGTAAATATATTACTTCTAATAAAAAAAAATTGAAAAAAAATAATATGTTTTTGTTAAAAGTGACTATCAATTTTTTAAAAATATTTTTTATTTTTATAAAAACTTTTACTTTTTAAAAATTATATTTTTTATTAATAAATAATACATTTATATTGATCCTATGCTATAAAATAACCACACATAAAAAAAATTCAATTTAAATATATTTGATGCTTTAATACAACCAAATTTTGGCAATTTAGAAACTGTATTTTATTGCTTTAATTCAACCAAGTGTATCCGTGATACCAAAAACCAACATACACGTAGGCAATATATATTAAGACATAGGAACACAAAATGAATACTCTTTCAGTACAACTTAAATTTTACACTTTTTATGAACTCTCATAATAAATTAATAATAATTCAAATTCACAAATATCAATAAATTTTTTTTTTTTTATTCAACTAACATTCAATCTAATTTTTTTAATATACATGTCACTTTATCAATAAAAAATAGGATTAATATCAATTTGTCACATATACTATATCATTTATTTCAATTTGCAATCTATACTATTTTTTTTATCAAACTGCAACCTATACTATGAAAAATTGATCAATTGCAACCTATAGTCATATTTCATTCTTTTTTCTTGTCAGTGCTATATTTTTCAAGGTTATACTCATCAATCCATATCAATAATTTATTTATATTTATTTTTTACCACAAAAAAATCAACCCGGTAAAAAAAATCTTATTTTTTCCAAATATCGATTTAAATTATTAATCGAATTCCAATTATGTTATCGTCGTTCTATAGAAATTAAATTTATTTTAACATCAATTATTTTAATTAATAATTATAATATAAATTAAGTAAATGAATAATATGAAATGAAGAGTATAATATTAATAAATATAGCACTGCCCAAAAAAGATAAAGAATGAAAGTTAACTTTATGTAGCATTTTGTAAATTTTTCATAGTACAGATTGTAAATTAAAATAAACGATATAGTACAGATGAAAAATTGATATTTGCCCTAAGAGTAAGTCTCTTGTGCACCAGTTACACCGTGCAACTCAAGTTCATTTTTGAAAAGTTAAACAAATTATTACTGAAAAATTAAATTATTAAATATACACTTTTCAGTAATAACATGTACTCCCTCCGTCCCGTAGGAATTTGCACCCTACGGGACGACACATTTTTTAAGGAAAATTATTTTATATATAAAGTAGTGGCATATGGGTAAATATGTGTAAAAGTTTGTGAGTGTGCACGTAAATCAATGTTTCCTTTTTTGGTAGTGTGCAAATTTATGTGGGACGTCCCAATAAGAAAAGTGTGCAAATTCTTGTGGGACAGAAGAAATATAACTTTTCAGTAGTATTTTATTTAACTTTTAAAAAATAAACTTGAGTTGCACGATATAACGGGTGCATACAAATCTAAGCGTTGCCCTAAAAAGTATCATGGTGGGAGTAACAGAGTAACGAATATTCTCTTTGTTCAACTATTATATGCAAATTTTTTAAAAGTCTCGCTATTATTTGCAAAGTAAAAAAAAAAAATATCCGTCATTTTATCACAGGTTATGTCGTGCCAGACAAAGATTTAGTTTGGAATCAAAATTGGGCCCATAACAAATTACAAAACCAAATTTAATCATTCACATGACATAAAATATCACCTCTCTTTTTTTTTTCTCAATAGTCTTGGATCAGAAAAAGAACATTTTAAAATAGGAAATATACATATTGGTTCAAAAAATAACCATATTTATAAAATAATTTCAAATATTTATACAAACACATAATTTTTTTCTCTTTTACACAAACATATCTTTTATTTACAGAATTAATTTATAATTAACATCATTTATATAAAACATTTGGTAATATTTTCTTCTAAAATTTTAGGATAAAAATTGATCAAAACGACAAATTAGGAGACCAAAAGATTTGATAATAAGAGCAAAGTAGAAAAAACTCAACCCAAAGAAAAGCACAATCCGAGGTTATAAAACTAGAGATTTACACTATATGATAGCACCATAACTCGAAATAAAAGACGATGAACTCCATTGAGGACTAAATAGCTAGATTACAAGTTCATAGATAGCAACTTCTCTAGTTAATTAGTAGTAAGCTAAAACAACACTCCATTGATCTAAAACCTCACCTCAATTCCCATCTTGTTCCGAACTCTTTAAGTAGAGAGACGTTTCGCCTCCATCTCGTCCTTCGCCGTCTTGCTTGCTCCCGCTACCCATTCCCCTATGTAGTCCGAAATCGGGAAACCCCCCGCCTCCGCCAGTATGAGGCTCGCCCTGCAGCATTAGCCCTCCACTGCTGCTTCCGCCTGAGCTCATCCCCAGTTGGCTGTGCATGCCTTGCTGCTGCTGAAGAGACGGGTACGCCTGTGCACCGTACAACATTGAGGAACGGGCAGCCATGAGCGACTGAGACGTCATCTGCTGAGCTTGTTGGTGCTGCTGCATGTAGTGTCCGCCCGACTGCAGCATCGAACCACTCGAATACTGCAAGATAGCACATTTATTTTTCACTTTGCATTACACAATCTGAACATATGAACGTGGATGGTAAAAAAATAATTAACAGAGCGAATATAACATGCCGTTACATGTTAATGATCCAGTTGGTGGAACACAAAGTGTAATACGAAAAGCAGTACCGGCGAATCAAAATGGAGTGGGGGGAAGCAAGAAATATATACCTGAGAATGCATGGTAGGTGGCTGAGGTTGTGAATCAGCAATTGCAGCAAGATACATCAAGTTTCTTTGAAGCCGAGCTTGATTTCTACACATATCAAGGATCAGATTCGACGCAAATTTTTCGAAGTTTCCATCACTAAAATTAGATAATGGGATCATGCTCTAATTCAAATAAGGCTCATTCAAAGCAATTCTTTTTAAAAGTATAGCAACATAAACTAAAAACAAATTTGTGTGCAGAGTACACTACATTAAATTCATTTGATGTAAGAGTTGAATTCAAAGGCACAATAAACACAGTAAAAGACGGTTAACCAATCACTGTTCAGATTGCTATAAATTGAAATAATAACACTCACTTCATCTCTCAATAAATATTGTAGCAAATGCAGTGGCTGTTACATATGATGAAAAAGTAAAAACCATCAATTTGAAGTAAAAACAAGTGCTACACTTACTCTGCACACTCACTCAGCTTCCCTGAGTTTTGGCTCTCCACAATCTTCAAAATGAGTGATTTGTTTTCATCCAAATACTGCACATAATACAAAGAAATAGATTAAACTTAGGCCATATATATATATATATATATTTGTAAATGAGATTGAGATAAGACAAGATTTCTAATACTACTATTTGCGTATACCCGTAATTGAAAATGGGTCATATAAAGTATAAGTAATGAATTCGAGCTAAAAAAAAAACGATTCGTTCGAAGACAGACAAAAATTTAGATAAATGCGCCGGTGCAGCTGGCGACTATTCTTAAATAATATCATTACTGTTTAATTAACTGTATTACTTATTTTCACTTTATAGTATCCATTGTTCTCGTTGAACAGTATTAGCTGTTAGTAGTATTAGGGTAGTGTTACTTATGCACGGTCGCACAAATGTTAGTTCCCGACACTATCATATCTAATAAACATGTCCTAACACATTTAATAGCACATTTTGAGGAACAGAAACCAGCCAATAAGCAACATAAAGACTAGACCAAAATAAAGACATAAATTTGGGGTCTTAAAAGGGGGAAAAAAACAGTGCATGATCCTAAAACGAAAACCAAGAAAAGGGGGAATGGTTGTTGATTCAAGAACGGCCAAATGACTAGTTGCATCTTTCAAGAACTCATCAGCAATAGAAAATGGGGTGAGATATAAAGTATATACATATGATAATAATATTCTTTTTAAACCCTAATAAATTAAACCCAAACATTGAAATGCCCACGGAATATGTACTATATATAAATACATATATTTAATCCACTGTTTGGATCAAGCTATTCTCACATTTAATTTGTTTAACAAGTCAGAAAAGAAGGGCAACCCTACCAAGATTTCTAATTTAAACAAATATTAAAAAGTGCAAGAATCACAAACAACTGGCAAGTCAAGAAAGATTCAGAATTAAATCACAGGAAAAGCACAATAGAAAAGGGGCCTTTTGTAAAGTTTCTCAAAGAAACATCCATATCAAAGCAGAAATGAACAGTCCTCTCTGCAGCCCAGCCACCAACCCAAAACCCCAAAAACCCTTTCAACACATCAAAAAGTAAATTTCAAGCCAAAAATTGTAAACTCAATGCAAAACCCCATGAATGAAATCTGCGGTGAATTTATCAAGAGAAATGAAGGGCACCCACGTTACCGATCTCAATACTTTCACAGAAATGCGAAACAAAGCAGCGATTCAGGCAGAGGACAGGGGTGCAGGGGAAGAGCAGAGAGAAAGCGAGAGAGGGATGAAACCTGTTGAATGTGATCAGTGGTGACGTTGCCGGGGTAGTAGGCTGCCATCATGGGCTGCATCTGCATCAGGTGCTGTTGCTGCATGCCGCTTCTCTCTCTCTATTAAACGCAGAAAAACACTCGCACACAAACAGAGACCCTCTTGATATCTCTGGTCTTCTCTCACTAAAAAGTTTGACCGTGATAGGTATGTGTCGACACTGGTCTGCAAAATATAAAGGGAAATGGCCCCTCCTGTTTTGGGTTTATCGTTTGCTCCCACAAGTAACTAGGAGTTCCATAAGAACCCTAGAAATGTATAGAGAGATACGTCATATATTCGAGTGAACAGTGGTTGGTATTTATTGGTGAGCTGAGAATGGCGGTACGTGAATAAATAGGTAGATTGTTTAAAGGTATGGTAAAGAAAGAATGGTGGGTTGTGTGAGGTGAGAGAAAGAGAAAGAGAAAGAGAAAGAGAAAGAGAGAGAGAGAGAAGGGGGAGGGACCGAGGTCTGCAGCTGCATTATTGAATATTGAGTGAAGAGAAAAAAGAAAAGGGGGTTTCACCTTGGGGTTTGGTCTGCTGCCGTGGCTCTGTCTATTAAAAACTTGGTCACGTGATGGATCATGATGCAGACTTCAAGAGAGAGAAACCCAGGGAAGAGAGAGAGAGGAAAGACTAGTATAGTAGTAGTATACATTTGAATGTTCCAAGCCAAAAATTGGGATTTTAAAGTATTGTTTGCATTATCTGAATTTGATTTTTGTTGAATTTAGAACTATTCAAATTTGTATTGAAAAAAGTATTTTAAATGTACTACTACTCCATTACTTCATAAATTTTTTATTTTACTATTTTAATCCATCTCCCTATAAATTTTATTTTAATATTTTATTATTTTTAAATTATTATTTGTATTTTATTAATTTTTATATTTTTTATTTTTTCATCACACCAACATTAATTCGTATGTTAAAAACCAACCAAAAATTTATACCATGAAAGCAACTAATTGTCACTAAAATTAACAATTTGTCACTATATTTACTTCAAACATTTAAATTATCATCCACTATTAAATTTTATTTTAATTAAAGTAAAAGTATTTCATCAAAGAGCAAGTCTCATGTGCACCACATACACGGTGCACTCTTTTAAAAGTTAAAACAGTTTATATTGAAGAGCAGATGTTGATATACTCAAAAATTTACACTAAATAATTGATAACAGTGTAGATTTTCTAGTATATTAATCTGCAATTTTTCAATATAAGCAATTTTAACTATTAAGTGAGTGCACCGTACACCAGTTGCATACGAGACCTTCCCTTCATCAAAATATTCTTAAAAAAGATTTGTTTATTTTAATCAAATATTTAAATTAGATATATAATTTCATGTCATATATTTAATTAATATTATCTTATTATATTTTTTATTAGTTACAATTTATATTTGAATTAATAAAATTATTTTTTAAAGGAAATAAAATTATTACAATACAACTAAGTCATGTATTTTTTATTTTAAAATTTCTCATAATATAATATTCCATATTATTATTAGAAAAATAAATTTAAAATCAAATCAAATATTATTATATATAATATTAACATCACATAATAATAAATACTCCCTCCGTTCACGAAAAATATGCTCACATTTTTGCACGTGGTTTAATGCAATAAGTCGGAAGATATTACGAAATATTGTGAGATCCGTTTTGAGTAATGAAAATATTTATAGAAAGTACATACAATATACTTTTCATAAATATTCTCTTTATTTAAAACGAACCGCACAATATCCCGTAATACCTTCCTACATATTGCATTAAAGCACGTGCAAAAATGTGAGCACATTTTTCGTGGACGGAAGTAGTACATTTATATATAAAAAAAAAATTAAGAAGTGATTTGTCACATTTGAACAATTTTAATACCTATTGTTCAAATCTGTGAAATCGAGTTTGCCAATTTTAATACCTATTGTTCAAATATGTGAAATTGAGGTTGCCACCATATTTAACTCCACATTGGTGATGCTCTTGTAAGCTTTGACAGGTTCTACCTTATTATTTATATATCCTTTTGTATCATTAGAAATAAACGTGACCGACTTTTTTCAAAAATAAACTTAGACCAATTTACATGTATCATTCATTGCACAATAAAATTTTGTTTTAAAACATTAAAATCAGCTTTTACATAACCGTTTTTGAAATTATCTCTCATAATTTTTTTAAAAATATATATCCAAAAAACTAATTTTTTTAAATAATTTATTTTCAAGTCCATCTTGCTTCACACTGGACTATCGGTCAAATCAGTCTGATTATTTTATTATATCCCTATTGCATTTGATTTGTATATTGATATCATTAATTAGTCATTTAGGCTATGTTTACTTTGGGATATAATTGTTTACTTTGTTTGATTTTTTTCTAGGTTATATTTCTCATCCAAGTTAAACCCTTAGGGGGTGTTTAGGGATGGCCACATTCGGATGAGGATGAATTTTTTCACATCCCATTCATTTTTCAAATTTGCACATCTTGTCTCATCCAAAATACACATTCACCCCTTATTATCTATAAACATATTTCACATATTTCATATATATTTTTATTTAATTTATATCAACTAATATAAAAATAAAAATTAATTTTAATTATATATTTTTATTTATATTAGAATATTCTAATATATATATATATATATATATATATATTAATTATTAATATATGTAATTATTTAAGATTATAGATGTATTTAAATTTTTATTAAGATTATAGAAGGGAAGCCATTGATGAACAAAGTATACGAAGAGATGCAATCGCAAATTATATGTGATAAAAAAGGGTGCACTATAGATATGATTTTAAGAAATTTAAAAATTACATGTTTATTGGATAATGTGTTTTGTATGACATACACCACTATTATTATCTTAAAGTATAACAAGACCTCTACTATTAGTAATTATTTGTGATTTGGAATTAAAGATATTTTTTATTATATATACATAATTTATTATCAAATTAATTTTTATTATATATACACAATTTTTGTATTATTTATTATTTATTTAATTTATCTAAAATTTTATTCATTATCAAGTTTTTTTCTTTTTTAAAATTGTTTATGCATTACAAAAAAAATTAATTTACAACCATTAAGTCGTTACTCAACTAATTAACAATAATAAAATAATACATCATCATCTCTAAAGAATATTGATTTGACATAAAGTTTCATCAATCCCTACCACATTCAATTCAAACCAAACACAAATTTACTATTCAAATGATTTGCTCTATCCACTTTTACTCTCCATTCGGATGAGCTTTATCCACCTCAAGAAGAAAACAAACATTACCTTATTACTTACTCAAAAGTCAAAATAAACCTCAGCTTTTGGACGGTTAAACATTGTTTACCTCCACAATTCTCTCTCTTCTTCCTCATTTCAATTATTTCACTTCTTTTCTCATTATAAATTAGTCTTAACCTATGAAGTAAATATGTCTTATCTAAATTTATTTTAACACCCCTACTAAATTAGTATTATCTACAATATTCTAACAATCATAATATATGTACCTTGTGTATACAAATACTACTCAAATAGTCATTAAATATTATTTACTTTGCCAACAATAATTAAACAATTAAATTAAATTCTTAAATAATATTTAAATAATAATAATTCAACAATCCTCAATGAATTAAATTCACCTTATATTAGGATAGTGTTGTATTAGTAATTTTACCTATTGAATTGGTCTAAAACTGTACTCTTCAAGCTCATAATATTTACATATTTATGCAAAATATTATTATTTTTATTTTTAATTTACACTATAATCCATTTAACTATTTTTTTACATTATATATAATATTTTATCAAAAAATTTCCCAAAGTACTGTTTATACTATTTTATTTTAATTTTTCTCTAATATATGTGTTCTTCTACCATTATAAGTTGTGTGAGATATTATGTTACTCCGAATGTATACATGTATACTTGCACATAGTTCACATGCTGATGGGATAGGACTAGTACCATATTGCAAAAGGTGTAGAGCCAGATAAAGGAACCCTGCAAACACCAAAAGGCTACTGAATATTTGTTATGGTCAAAGAGCAGTAACATGGTCTTGCTGGTGGGTGGGTGGTATTATTTTTTCTGATAGGTAACCCTTCTCTTTGGATTCCACTCAATTCCAACTCCATATATGTATATATACATATTACACTCAATAATAAAGTGGAATAACTTAATTAGTTATTGCTCTCCTGTACCATTATAAATTGTTTGTTGTATTTTAACATAAATATTAAAAAAATATAAAATATTAATATAGTATAAGTGATTGATGAAAAAAAGTGAAAAAATAATGGGAATAGTGTAAAAAGTATTAAAATAATAATAAAAAAATTAAATAGTAGTTTAAAAAAAAAATCTGACACTTGTCACTTTTGACACCTTTCATGCACTAATTACATGTTATTTGACTAATATTCCCTTATTAAGAACTTTTCTAGCTGCTGCTCTTTATTGGAGGTAGCACGAACTCTATATCCTTGTGTCATTTGGGCTTTGTTGTCGTGCCGAGTGGTGAGTCATGTAGCTTTGGTTGCATCTATCTTTTCTTTGTTCGCTTCCCTGTTCGCCTTTGGTGGGTCCTTTGGGTAGTCCACAACCCTATAGGGTGGCTCTCAGTGGGATTATAAGTGTATCACTAAGGTGGTTTTCTCCCTTCATAGGTAGATCCCAAGTATTACCAGGCGAGCTGGGAGACGAGCTCTGGGGCGAGCTGATTGAGCGAATTAATAACATAGGATTACGTGGACTGGTAACTTGGACGAGCTGCTAACGAGCTGGCGGGCGAGCAGCTTTGCCTTAAACTCTTTTGATTGTTTTGATTATTCTTGTTTATCTTGCTTGTTTTAGATCGCCTATCAACAATGCAAAAATTATAAAATATGCACACCCAAAAGCGTACTCAAAATGAGTGAGCAAGTATTTTAGAAATTGAACATTTGCTCCTATTTGTAATAAAACTAAAAAATAGCCCATCTTTATATCTGTCCCTATAATTTAAGGAGAGATTTTATTTTTAGAGTTCGAAGACATATTAAATATAATAAATATTTAACTTTATATATATATATATATATATGAAATATAAATAAAAATAGTTATATAAATTTTTTGCATATATATGCAAAGTTGAAAATATTGATAACTGTAAAAATATTGAGACCTTATATTTGTAGAAATATTGATGTATATATTGATTGCGAATATCAATATTCGTACATTAAAAAATTTATAAAAACCTAATAGCTAATATTTAATAAATAAATTTAAAATGTATTTGATTAAATTTTATATTTAAATTTATATATAATATATTGACTCCATCCACAAAAGTTTGCACACTTTCATTTTTAGTTTGTCCAATAAAAATTTGCATACTTCAGAAATAGAAATATTCCTTTAAATCATCACTTTCAAATATCTACCTAATAAATCACAATATTCATCCTACACATCCTATTCATAATATTTTTTCTTAAAATCGTCCAAAAGATATCGCAAACTTTTGAGGGACTGGGTCTGAGCTGGTACTAGTTCTGAATTTTTTTTATATTTTGATGATATTTGATTTAATATACAAAAAAATACTACTCCCGTCCCACAAAAAAATTGAATACTTTCCTTTTTAGTTTTCCCCACAAAAATTTATATACTCAAAAAATAAAAATATTTCTTTAATGGCCTCAAAATTTCTACCCTACAATCTTCATTCTACATATTCTACTTTTACACTTTATTCAAAAAATTGTGTCCAAAAATACTGTAAACTTTTGGGTGAGAAAGGTAGCAATTGATATTGATAATGTAAATTAATTTACTACTCCCTCTGTCTCAACATAAACTTCACACTTTCTTTATATGGACGTCCCAACTCTTTCTTCACACCCCAAAAAAGAAAACAACTCACACTCACAAAAGTCAATAAAGTACTCCCTCCGTCCATGAAAATTGGACTACCCTTGTTGTGCACGGTTATTAAGAAAAGTAGATGTTGATGTGTAAAAGTGAGTGTATTAGTATAAAAAAATATTTAATTACTAAAAAAATACTTGATGTGATGTGTAAAAGTGAGTATATGTGTATAAAAAATGAAAATAATGATTGTAAATTTTCCATTTTAGGTAAATAGACCATTTATTGTGGACGACCATTTAAGAAAACGTGGACCATTTATCGTGGACGGAGGAAACATATTTTTTTATATTTTATTATTTAATTTGATACTCACATATTATTTTATTTTTTTAATATGTTTGAAACTCTACCTATAAAAAAAAATATGGGGATATTTTCGTCACAGTGGTGATAGTGTCGTTGAAGGCCGGGTGGTGGGGAAATTATTTATATTCCAATCATATCATGAAAAGGTTGGCGCTTCCCCCCACCTCTGCAACACATTAAATGGTTAATGTCTTTCTCTCAGTTTTCATTTCATGCAGCTTTTTAATTGCTATTTTTGTATTACTTTTTTCTTTTTATTTGGAGAGAGCTAGGTTGTGGGAATATTCTTTCTCACTGCACAGTGCACACAACCATTTATATAAAGAATATATACTCTCTCTTAGTAAATTTCATGTCTTAAAAAATATATCATTCCATCTCATTGCAAAGTTGCTCGTTATTTTTTTACACACGAATTAAAATAAAATAAAATATATAAATAATATAATTAAAAATTTAAAAGTAATAAAAATAATATTAACAATAATAATTAAGAAGTGAATAGTAATTTTCAAAAAACGATAAAAAATAAGAGCAACATATAGTGGAACGGACGAAAATGACAAAATGAGCAATTTAAAATGGGACGGAGGGAGTATATTTTAAATAAAATATTAATAAATGAGTAAATATATATAACAATTTTTTTTGTAAATATGCACATATATTAATAATTTTTTAATTGTGTATAAATTGATGTGTAGCATATAATTAAAAAAAAGTATAAATTACTTTAGAACGGGAGATAATAATAATATAATGTGAATAATCAATCCCAAGATTTTTAACGCCATTGATAAGTTTCTTGATTATTTAATTTTCAATTTCAATTTGTGATGATATTTTCTAAATAAGTTTTTTTAAATCAATTAAATCACCTTATTATATTAATTTTAATGTAATTTCATAAAAAAAATTATTAAAAAATACGTGCAAACAAATTAAAAAACTTGGTTGACTACATATAAAACATTGATTTAATACATTTTTTTAGTACTTCATTTTCAGTTTCGATATGTGACGATTTTTTAAAATTAATTTTACTAAAGTGTTATTTGTATTAAATTTTTCAATGACAATAAAAAAATATTCACTTTATCTCTTTATCTTTAAATATGTTGAATGAAAGTTTGTCTGTATGATAATTATATTATTAGTGTTATGTTTTAATTTAAAAGAAATATGCAAAAAATAAAATAGTTGATTGAGATATGGAGATTGATTGATGATTATAATTATAAAATAAAGAGAATTATAATTAAATGAGATGATAATTATCTTATCAAGAAGAAAAAAATAATTAATATATGTAACTATTTATTTTCATTACCCACTTTAATGATCAATATTTATTTATTATTCACATTCTTATTAAAGAATTTTCACACGGAATATCACCTTACACTATTCTTGTGTTAATTATGAGATTTAGGAAATCATTAAAAGTTCAGATGAATGTTGAAAATTTTAAAATATAAATATGTTAAGTTAAAAAAAGCATATTTCTTCATTATTTGTTTCAATACTCTATTATTCTAGGTCGAATAAAAATTTAATAAAAAACATAGTATGAATACTAATAAAACCTTCATTTTTCTTTTTTTAAGGTTAATATTTAAAATATTATTTATGAAGAGAATAATAACTAACATAATTTATAGAAAGAAATACATTAATATAATTATAAAATTCAAAAATAGAAATAAAACCGTAAAACTTTAAAGTCCGCTTGATTGGGGATATTGAGGATGGAAAAATGAGAATCAATAGAAAAATTTGTAGCTCATGGAATTGATTTCACGACTTTGTAATCTTCTGACCTCCTTAGTCTCCATCATTGTTAGAAATTTATTAGAAATCTCATGTCCGAGCCATGCTACAGACTACACACTGAACAGTGAATTTGTGTATAAAAACTTGTAGATGAAGTTCCGATCCGTTACTATTCACGAATCAAAGTCTTCTTTAGGGGTGTAAATGAGTCGAGTCGAGTCGAGTAGTGCTGAGCTCGAAACTCGACTCGAAAGCAATACTCGAAGCTCGAAACTCGACTCGAACTCGATCGAGCTTAATTTTTTTAGCTCGAGCTCGACTCGATTAAGAACTCGACAAACTCGAGCTCGGCTCGACTCGACTCGATAATTTTATTATTTAAATAAAATAAAATATTAAATATATTTTAGCCCTTTTTTTTCTAAAATTAAAGCTCGACTCGACTCGACTCGACTCGAGCTCGATTACTTTATTTATATATTAAAAATAATAAAAAATATTAAATATTGTGCAAGCTCGATTAGGCTCGCGAGCCTCTCGAGCCGAGTATTTATAAACTCGAACTCGAACTCGACAGCTACTCGAGTAGCTCGAGCTCGAGCTCGACTCGATTTGGTTCGAGTCGATTTCGATCTTTTTACGAGTCGAGCACGAGTAGATTGCGAGCCGGCTTGACTCATTTACACCCCTAGTCTTCTTCTACTACCTATCAAACTAATTATAAACAATGTTAAAACACCCTAATCTCACTCAATTCACTGCTACCAAACGCACCCTAAGAGTAGTGACATTGCACAATGATATCAATTATTGTTTGTATCCTTATTTTTTCCGTGGGTAATAGGTTGGAATCACTATTTAACTAATTACTCCCTCCATCCCAAAGCAATTTGTAAGGGAGGAGGGGCACACAAATTTAAAAAAAAGTTAAAAAAATAGTATTTTGAGGGTTAATTTGGTAAAATTTTAAGTAAAAAGTGAAAAAGTTAGTTGAATTGAGTGTAATGTGGGTCCAAAAAGTGAAAAAGTAATGACATTTTATGTAAATATGCAGATATAGTGAGGGTGAAGTTTATAAAAGAATTTCCTTTTTTGGGTCTGCAAATTCCTTTGGAACGTCCCGAAAAGGAAAACTTGCAAGTTTCTCTGGGACGGAGGGAGTACAAAGTAAATTAGTGTCTACATAACATAATAGTACAATGGGCTAACTTAATTGTTGTACTCTTATTAGATACACACTTTCTTATTGTACCTATCCTATTTATAATATACTCCCTCTGTCACAGAGCAATTTGCAAGAGAGTAGGGCATACAAATTAAGAAGAAAATAGAATAAAGTAAAAAAAAATAGTTTTTTGAGGGTTAATTTGGTAAAATTTTATGTAAAAAGTGAAAAAATTAGTTGGATTGAGTGTAATGTGGGCCCAAAAAGTAAAAAAATAATGACATTTTGTGTAAATATGTAGATATTGTGAGGTTGAAGTTTATAAAAGGTTTTTCTTTTTTGGGTCTGCAAGTTCTATGGGACGTCCCAAAAAGTAAAAGTCTGCAAGTTCCTATGAGATAGAGGAAGTACTTAAAAAATTGATAAAATTTCAATAAATATTTATGGACAAAATTTTTTAATTTTTTTTTCAAATATATATTCGACACATTTTTATTAAAATATCAATTCAAAAATATATTGTAAATAAAATGAATATATTTAAAGGCTCGTTAGATTGAAAAATAAATTTTCATTCATTCTTATTAAAAATACTTAATATAATTTATTATATGTTAATAAAATTATTAAAATAAAACAAAGTAGTAACATTTTCTTTTTAATTTATACTAAGCGCCCTAAGGTAGTACTCCCCCTTCTCACTATAAGTTTCTCACTTTCTTTTTTTGAATGTTTCACAATAAATTTCTAATTCCATAAAAGCAACAACAACACTCCATATATTAATAAACAAATATCCTCTTAAATAACCATCCTTTACATTTTTACAAATTTCTATTATTTTACATAAAAGTAATATATAGACCATTATATAATTAAAAAATACATTTTTTTAAATAAATTTATCAAAAAATATGAAGAAACTTAAATAGACACGGGAGTATAAATAAAGCCCATCTTAGGAGCGCATGATTATATTAAGGGGCCCCTTCATATTAGGCCCAATGACTAATAACTTATACTATTGTGCACGTGAGCCACGTGACATATAGTGCAAGGGCTATAAGTATACTGTATATATCCTACCAGGCTACCCTTTTAAAGTAGACTTGCCCTTTCTTTATGTCAACTGCTACTTTCTTAGTCCTCACTCCTCAGTATACTTTTCAAAAAAAAAATCACCATAAAATTTAAAAATATTAACACAAAATAAAATATAAGTAAAAATGATATAGTTTAAAAAATTATAAAATAAACTTATTAATATTTGATGTACATAAAATTGCGTTAAAAAAAAATATGTAATTTTTATGGTGCAATAAGTGAGTTTCTTAGGATAGTATGAGAATTTTTTGAGGAGAAAAACAAAAAAGAAAAGATAGAAAATTTCTTGATTAACGAAAGGAGTAGTTAAAAAATTAATTTAATTTAAATTTATCAAAGAGCTTATATTATGGAGTACTTCATTAGTTCCATAAAAAATTGGACACTTTCTTTATTTAACATTTCATGCAAATTTACAAATTACTAAAAAAAAATATTGATTTATGTGCATACTCATAAAATTATACATATATTTAAACATATATTTTTTTAAAAATATATTGTTCCGTAGGTTACAAATTACTAAAAAAATATTAATTTACGTGTATACTCGTAAAATTATACATATATTTATTTATATACCATTATTTTATATATAAAATGCATTTAAAAAAATATTCCGCAGGTTGTAAATTTCTACCGAACGGAGAAAGTATAATATTATAACATAGAAATTTCTATATATTATTTTATATGAGTAAATATTATGGGAGACTATATTTCACAATAAAGATGACAAATTTTTATTCTTTTTTTTGGTGGGATTTGCTCCGTTGTTGTTAAGTTGCAGCTATGCATGCTTTTTCCCGTGTATTATAATGTTATTATTGGATATAGAGCAACATTTGAGAACAAAAAAGCATGACTACGTTTTTGAAACTAATTATTCCTATTCATTATAAGAAAAATACAAACGAAAGGTAAAAAGGATTGAAAGTTGGATAGGGTGATTTACATATAAATTTAAAAAAGTCATTCTATTTATGAATTAGTTCACAACATTTGTACAAAGATATTTTTTTTTTCTGCACATAAGCACATTTTTTTTCTTGCACAAAACCAATTTGTAATTAATGTCAATTTTGTGAACTATTTTGTAATTTTCCCATTTGGATTCTATGTTGTAACTTGTAATTAGGATTGTTTTGTGCAACATATATACTATTAGATCCAATTGATTTTACATAAGTAAATAGTACATTGTAAACCCAATTAACTCTACTATAAAAATTAGGTATTTTATATGCCATTCACCATAATGAGGTGATTGGGTAAAATTATTATTAAATAGACAATATGTGCAATAAGAGATCCCTAATTACAAAAAAATAAATCAATCTAATTTGTTATAAAAGATATAAAGAATATTCTAGAACATCAATATTGTGATTGAAAAATCTTTTATCATAACCTTCATATTTCTCATGCAATTTTTAAATGTTGTTATGAGTTTTAATACTTTTCTTTTAATTTTTTTAATTCACTACTACATTTTTGAGCTTACATAGTTGTACTTAGAAAGCTCATGCGATAAAGAGTTCTCCAAGATGTCACTTAGAGAGCTCTTGTCTCAATATATAGATATATAATTTGTTTGACTTAATGCTATTGTACTTTGATTTTGAAAATTGGGATTCATATCTCTTATTTCATTGGCTGCAAAGCAAAAGTAAGAACCTTTTTATGTCACGGTAGATATATTTTCCTAAATATATGTTACATACTTTATACATTTCATATATAGATAGATAAAATTAGTGATAAAATTTATTAGTTTCGAATTTTGATACATTTCATGCAATTTTTCAATGTTGTTATGAGTTATAATACTTTTCTTTTAATTTTTTTAATTCTATATTCTGTAAAATACTTTCAAAAATATTTTATTTGTGTACATGTGATTAAAAAATATGCGCTTCTTCATTGGAAGTCTCTTTAAAGATATTTTTTAATTTGATAGAATATAATTGACATAGATATATAATACCAAGGTATTGACACTGTTACGTTTGATTTGAATTTTATACGTTTGTAATAGATTATAATCAAGCTTATTAGAGGATTGTTGAATTAGTTGTTGAATTTATTTTTGTGAGCCTGAGTTTATTTAGAATCGTTAGAATATTATTTTTTGAATCTATTTTGGTGAATTTGTGTTTATTAATAATTGTATTATTGTTATTTAAAAATTATATAGAAATTTGAGTTTTAATTTAATTGTTAAATTATTATTGACAAATTAAATAAAATTTAACGAATTGTTACAAGGGAGGGTACA
>JAPKLY010000005.1:3620970-3641843 GCA_026898435.1 Prunella vulgaris
TATATGACTTATCAAATAATATTATTGTGTACGTACTAGTGTGACTCATTTATTTGTTAATTGAAAACTAATACAGAGAAGAAGAAACATAACCTTATGCAAACTCCCTTTAAATCCGTGCGTTTGATGAACTTATTACGATGGATAAGAACTTGTGTGCAATTAGTATACACCTTTATATCTGCAAATCATGCGCTAGCTAATTCTTTTTCTATTTTTTGTTTCTTCCATTTTTTTTGGTCACTTATATATTGATTTAAAAAATTTATTATATTTATAAATTGGTTAAAAAAATTTGCAACGTAGTATATTTTCTTTTTTGCACGAATTTTTTTTTTTGCACGAGATCAATATTTAATTTTTATCAGTTTGTTGAACCATATTGTACTTTTCCCTTTTTTTCTTCTCCTAAATGCCTATTACTATTTCACATTAAAGTTAAATTGCATGATCCGAAGGATGAATATAAAATCAACTAATAAGGATAATGGTAACTTTTATCTTTCCTTTAGAGTAACACTTCAACTATTTTTGACTCACAAAATTGAAATCAATTAAAAAAAATAATTACAGAAATACTTTTTATAGTGAAAAATATTTATTACATATATTCAACATACAACCTAATATTAATATTTATATATGAACTAATATATTTTTTTAATGTATAAACTAATATTTCTCATTCCGTTTTATTTTTTGTCCTATCGTACTAAAATAAAATTTTCTTGTAATAATTGTAATTACTATTCATGTTGAAATGGGAATCAATGAATTACGAGATAAAACATCGTTTTCGCATAATTATATGTGCAAAAAGAGAAAAGAAACCCTAAAATTAGAATAATATTAGTCTTAGTTCTAAAATAGTACACAAGTACTTTGACTCGAAAGTGTTGTGTTTGTTGTCTTGATGGAAAATAGAAAGATGCTTGCTAATTTGCAGTAGCATGTGAACTTTGACTCTAGAAGATCCACATCTTTTAATTTTTTTACTTTAATATATTTATGTGAGAATTTTATGAACAACTTATTTCTGTTCTTGTGTATATATATTTTCCATGAAGATGAGTTAAAGATAGCAATATTCATATTATGAAGATAAAATGTTGAGCATTAAACAATTACTATCTCTTTATGACTGTATTTTTTAAATATATTTGTTTGATATCTTTATGTATTTTTTAATATATTTGTTTTATGAGATTGTACTGAAATAACAAGAATAGATTTTCTGTAAACCAGAGTTCACATGAACTCAATTTTTTAAGTATTACAATTATGCATAATTATTATTATTATTTTGTATGTATTCTATTATTATTATTATAAAAAATTATTTGATTTTTATAATAGTAATAGTGTATATATATTAGAGTAATAATAAATATGCTTAGTGATCTTCACTAATTAAGATGATGAATGTGTCTATAAAACCAATTTAGACCACTAAACAATTTGTTAAAATAGATTTACAATAATAGAAAGAGATATAACAAGAAAGAAGGTTTAAATATATAAGAAATCTTGTATTAAGACTTGGAAAATTCAATTTTGGTGTAAGTTTTATATTTTAAATTTTTCTTTCCATATTAAATTTTTAATTTTTGTAAACATATCTCATAATACCCCATATAATATCTTTCGACATATTGTATTACATCTCGTGCAAAAATACAAGGCCATTTATTGGGAATAGTAAATTGTTCTTCACGTATTTCTTAAGTTATTCTTGCAGTATAACTTATTAATGCTAGTAAATTGTTGAATATAGTATGAGGTATTACTTGTTCTTCGGGTATTAATAAATTGTTAAATTGTGTTTGAATTATTCAAAGAATAATTTAATTGTAATATCCAAAAAATCAAAGCATGAAACCCTCTTAAATTTAAGTAATATCTGAATAATAATGTACTAATATATGAATACCTGAAAAATAATTATGAAAAATAATTTAATAATGAGTAAGTCTCCTATTCACCAAGTGCCTTTTAAAAAGTTACACAAAATACTATTGAAAAATGTAATTTTTAAAATTCATTTTTCAATAATAATATGTGTGATTTTTCAATAATAAATAGTTAAACTTTTTAAAAATACATTTAAATTGGACGGTGCACATGTTACATACAACACTAAAACTATAATAATTATACTAAAAAAACAAATTACTAATACCCCAATTATAAAAAAATATACTCCAATACAACATAAATTATACTCCCTGTGTCCTGGGCACACGAATTAAGAAAAAATAGAGTACGTGAGTGTGAAGTTAATTAATAAAATATAAAAAATATATTTTATTGACTTTTGTGAGTGCAAATTATTTCCTCTTTAAGATAGAAAAAATAGTTGGGACGTCCCAAAATGGAAAAAAGGGAAAAAAGAGTTGAAACAGAGAGAGTATATTTTTTTAAAACACAAATTCTCATATGCAATATTACACCATACCCGACCCATGCAATATCCCCTAATGAAAATTCGCGGATCCAATAAAATTTTTAAGAAAAATTCTTGCCACTTCCAGAATGTATACCACATGAACATATTTGTGCTACTGTAAGACAAAATGTGTGCTACTACATCTTAAAAAGTTATTTTTTTGTACTTTTAAAGTAACTATAAGAATAATATGTATTTTTACAAGAACAAATATGTGTTTCTTAATTTATTTTTTATTTTATTATTAATTTTATGTTAATAATATTTTACTAATGTAATAATACCTTACATGTGTTACTATCTCGTCACTCCCAGAATGTATACCACATGAAATATGTGTGCTACTGTAAGTAGGGGTGAACATGGTTCGGTTCGGTTACCGAACCGAACTAAATCACCAAAACCGACATAACCGAATTTATTATTATTAGAAACCAAAACCGAACCATATACATTAAAAACCGAAAAAACCGAAACCAAAATTTTCGGTTCGGTTTCGGTTTATAACCATATTAATCGAAATATCACTAGTTAAAATTGTGTGTGCGAAAACATGGAGAGGAGAAGTGGTGATTTGGTGGTCGCCCGCCGTGAGCTTAGGCGGACGGCGACGGATTGAAATGGGGTGAGTGGCGTGAGGGTGGGGGAGGGAATTTCTGGAAGTGAGGCGCCGTGAGGGTGAGGGTGAGGGTGAGGGAGGGAATTTGGAAGGGGTAACTTACTGGTTTGAGGGTTAGGATTTTTTTTATCTATATGTAATGTAATATAATATTTATTTAATTTATTTATATATATTAGTAATAGTATTATACATTATAATTATATATATATATGTTTAAATTCGGTTCGATTTTCGGTTTTTATGTTTTTTTACCCTAAAAACCGAAACCGAAAATCAAAAGTTTAAATATTTAAAACCAAAACCGAACCGAATACCAAATTAACCGAACCAAATTCTTATTTCGGTTCGGTTCGGTTCGGTTTTTCGGTTAAAACCGAACAGTGCTCACCCCTAACTGTAAGACAAAATGTGTGCTACTACATCTTAAAAAATTAATTTTATCGAAATCCCAAAATATATACCACATGAACATATGTGTGCTACTACATCTTAAAAAATAATAATTTATATAAAAATCAATAAATATATATGGAAAACGAATATTTTTTCTTATAATAGTTGATCTTACATTGTATTAACATGTTTATTTTCTACAAAAACAAATGAATATATGTAAAGAAAACAATATTTGTTCTTATAGTAGTACATATTTGATCTTATAATAGCATAAATTTACTCATACAGTATCACCAATTAGAAATAAAAATCCTGAAATTTAAAAATTGCTCAAATCTGACCCGACCCGTTCAAGATTCGCAAATTTTATTACTTAGACACTATTGACCCGCGAATTTTCAAAATTCTTATTTTTTAACATACATTGCACCGTGTAATATTGCACGGGAGATGTACTCCAATTAAAATTCAAAGTGTATCATCCAAACGAGTCACAAATTTTTGGGTTAAACCAAACAAGATCATTTTATTTCATGGTCATTACTCATCCTCAAACTCACCCATCCGTTAATTAATCACTTTTACAAAATTACTATTCTCATGTTAAATACGAACATTAAAAAACAGCAGGTACTGTACAAGTTTACAAAAATCCAAAGGTACGCGACTCACTTTCTCTCTCTTCAAGTCGCTATCGTCATTCATCACGTGACCTACCTTTTCAATACACACAGCCGTGCCCACCACACCAAACCCCAAAGCAGCAACCTCTCTTCCCCTCCTTTTTCTTTTTTCGTTTTCTGGGCTCAATAATGGCGCTGCCACCCTCTCTCCGTCCTTCGCATATTCTCTTCTCTCTCACACACTCACGGTGAAACAAATTATGACTTCTTTTTCTTGATAATTTTTCTTTTAATTTCAACGGATGATAATTTCGTAAAATAACATTCGTTGTTAAAAAAATGCTCAAATTATATTCATATTTGATACACACACTACGAAATATTTATTCACGTACCAGCTATGTATAATGAAGCTCAGCCACTAAAAAGCTGTACTGTATTCACTCCTATTTAGGGTTCTTGATTTAAGAGGAAGAGAGAGAGAGAATTGAACTCTTAGTCGGAAAAAGATAAACCAAACACAGGAGGGGCCATCCTGGCCTGCAGAGCAGTGCTTTGTTGTTGACACGTACCTATCACAGTCAAACTTACAGAGGGGTAGCATAGACCTGATATTTTTTTAGAGAGAGAAAGAGCTCTGTGTGTGTTTGGTGTGTGTAGGGTGGATATAAGAGAGAGAGAGAGGAGTGGCGCATGCAACCACAGCACCTGATACAGATGCAGCCAATGATGGCAGCCTACTATCCCGGCAACGTCACCACTGATCACATTCAACAGGTTTCATCCCTCTCTTCCTCCCTTCCCTCCTCTCTCTCTCTCTCTCTCTCTCTCTCTCTCCTCTTTCTCTCACTTCTCCTCGCCTGCAACCTTCCTGTGGTTTTTCTTTTTCTTCTGTCCTCTGCCTGAAACCCTGTTTAATCTTTGCATTACTGCCAGCCTTTTTTTTTTTGGGCTCAGAAATGTCGAGATCGATAGCGTATATATCCTGTGTGTTTCTCCTTTCTTGATAAAATTCATTCGCAGCTTTTGCAATTTCAAGGCTTCGATTTCATGGGTTTTGCTCAAAATCTACATTCCGTGTTTGAAATTTTGAAATCGAGGGTTTTTGGTTGGTGCTCCTTTTTGCCCTTTGCGCATATGTGTGTATTTTGTTGATGATCTTTCCGAAAAGGGCCCATTTTCGTGTGTTATTCCGTGAATTTAATCTTGAAAATGGCCGCATCTTTCTTGATTTAATACTCCTGCACCTATTTTAATTGGAAATCTTGGTGGGGGTTCCCTTTCTCTCTCTCTCTCTCTGACTTTCTACACAGTATTATATGCCTTGATCCGAACAATAACTTAAATATAGTATCTATCCCATGTTCGATTTAATTTGTGCTTTAGGGTTTTTTCGTCCTTTTCTATGGTTCTGATGGTTGCTTTTTGGTTCTTTGATGTTAATTTCATGCCTATATATTTATGGTGATTTAAGGCAAAAGTTAATTTTTTTTACTTACATATGTGTTGTATATGAATAATATTTAGTTTTTATATGGTGTACTTTTTTAATAATGTGCAGTATCTTGATGAAAACAAATCACTCATTCTGAAGATTGTGGAGAGCCAAAACTCGGGGAAGATGAGTGAGTGTGCTGAGTAAGTATTAATTTTTCTTGGACTTATTTCTTAGTGCAAATATCATTTAATTTGTGTGTAGAATCTTTGAGTTTGACTGTATTAATTGTGAATCATTTATGGTACTTAATTAGGGTATGATCCACTAATTAATTATGTGAATCTTATTCCTCAATTTTGTACATTTTCTCTATGTGTAATAACTCATTTTATTCGGATGTAGATGGCCACATAAATATTCTGAACAATAATGTTGTAAGGTCTAGCTACTAGTTGGTAACTAGTAGTGAAATTACTTCATCAAAACTTCTTCTTTTGACAAAGATAAATTGCATTATGCTTATCTATTTCCTTTTGATTAGAGGTGGTTTTTGCTCGACTTTGTTTTCTTGAAATTAATTAGATAGTTTGTTAAAATGCAGGAATCAAGCAAGGCTGCAAAGAAACTTGATGTACCTTGCTGCAATTGCTGATTCACAACCTCAACCACCTGCCATGCACTCTCAGATGGTATATTAATTATTCCATCTCTCTGCAATCTCACTTTTCCTATTCCAATTTGTGTGAATTATTAAAAATGATACATGTGATATCACACCGAACATTGATAAAAAGAAATGCTTGGGGGGGTCTTGCAGTATCCGAGTGGTTCGATGCTGCAGTCGGGTGGACAGTACATGCAGCAGCAGCCTCAGTCGTACGTGGGTGGGCGTTCGTCAATGCTGTACGGTGGTCAGGCGTATCCGTCTCTTCAACAGCACAGCCAGGTGGGGATGAGCTCCGGCAGCGGAGGGCTGATGCTGCAAGGGGAGCCTCACAGTGTTGGGGGGTTTCCGGAGTTTATACAGAGGGGAATGGGCAGCGGGAGCAAGCACGACGTTATGGCAAGTGGTGAAGGACGAGATGCTGGCGAAACGTCTCTCTACTTGAAGAGTACTTCTGATCAAGAGGGGCACTGAGTGAATAGAGAGAGTCGTGTTTTAGCGACTTATGAACTTGTAATGTAGCTATCTAGAGTGAGGTTGGATGGAGTTGAAGAGGATGATCATCTTTTATAATATATCTATGCTATTATATAATGTAAATTTTTAGTTTTAATCCATCTATATATCTATGATGCCTACTAATTGCAGGCTTGATCCATTTTTGTTTTTTTTTCCAAAAAATAATTGGGCACATGGATTAAGAATGATTTTTTTTTCCAAAAAAAAATTGGGCACATGGATTAAGAAAAAAATAAAGTAATGTGAGAGTGAAGTTAATTAATAAAATATAAAAAATGTATTATATTACTTTTTGTGAGTGTAAATTTTTTTTTTAATGTAGGAAAAAAGTTGGAACGTTTCAAAATGGAGAAAGGAAAAAAAAAAGTTGAAGCGGAGGAGTATAATTAAATAAAGGACTTTATTTTATTAATTTTTATGAATGTAATTTATTTTTTTATGAGTTAATAAAGCTGTTGAATATTAAAATAAAATAACTGTAAAGATAGTTATAGTTTTTTTTTTAAAATATTGTATTTTTTTAAAATATTGTATTTTTTATTGACAGCTATGAAAATATTGTAAAATATAGTAAAATATAGTAAAACTTATGAAAATATTGTATTTTTTTAAAATAACATATATTAATAAAAATATACATTATAGATAAAATATAAATTTAAAACATAATTAATAACTATCACAAAATATAAAAAGTCAACAAAATGTTAAAAACTATCATAATGCAACATAGAACGAATAAATTATGAAATAGTTTAATTAAACTTTATTTTTTAGTAATTTAGTAAATTAGTTTTTATTTTTTAATTTTAGATCTAACTTTTAAATTGAAATAAAAATTAGAAAAAGAAGAGTAATGGTCATCTAGGCGATGCCAAGACAGCCTCGGCGGTCTTGGCAGTGCCAAATGTTTTGGCGGATTTTTCTCGACGATTTGACCTTGGCGTCGGCGGCCGCCTAGGTGGTCTTGGCGACCGTCATTTACATCCATGCTATTTTTGTCTACAAATGTATTAAAATTTAAAATTAATAAAATATATAACAATTATAACATAATATTAAATATCTAAATATTTGATATTTCTGATTACTCAAAAATTTTATTGAAATAATACATTAAAAAGTGAAATTTATATTATAATTTTTATTATTGATTTGCATTATTAGTTCCAATTCCAAGGTATGAGCAATGATTGCAAAATGTTAGTAATTTCAAAATTTGCTTTCAAATTTCGGCAGCATCAGCATATCACATGTGAGGTAAATTTATTATCAAATATTCTTAGAACAAAAAGGGTGATTTGCATTAAGTGTGGAATGACTTGGGAGTTAATAAAGTGAACTCTTTTCACGTTTTATGACGTTTTCTTTCTATCCCATCAACCGGTAATGGTGTCAAGAAGAATGATGGTAAATCGTGAACTCCTTTCACGTTTCTTTCTAAAATGATTTTACTTAAAAACAAAATTTATTCGAATTTCACTGTATTTTTGTAACCGTAAATAAAAAATGCAATATTTCAAAAAAAAAAAAACCCGATAGTTGTAGGATGAGGAGAGTAGTTTATATTAAGAAAATAATCACTGCCTCATCACAGACATTTTTTGTCCTTTGGAAAGAGGGTTGTTTTTATATATATATTTTTTAATAGTATATATTACTAGTGAGAGTGATTATTAAGGCAGCAAATAGTACATTCTAAATAAAAAATTATAAAGTTAATATATAATATAAGTCTCTTTGTTACGAATAAAATGTATTAGTGCAATAATCTATATAATAATTTATATATAAAAAAGATTAATTGTATCTGTAACGCGTGTTGATATCGATAGTCTACAGATTATTTAGTTTTTTTGTTTTTGTTTTTGTAAAATGAATATTTTTCATACCTTCTTTTTGTGATACTAATTTATTGTATTACTAGTATTGCATGGTAAACAATACGTATATAAAAAAAATTCTAAATGAAAAATAAAAAAATGGATATAATGTAAATTATCTAGTAAACTTATTTTTTAGTCAATTAAAAGTTAAAACTCGTTTGGCTTAATCCAATTTAGGAATCGGTGGGTATAATTGTAAGAAATGAAAATGGTATAAGAATGGAAATCATAGTTTTCATATAGTTGAATTATGGTTGATTTCTTAATTTTTTGAAATTAAAGTCATAATAGAATCATTCCAAACACACACTATGACTTTGATTATCATTCCCCATCTTCAAAAGTCACCAACCAAACACCACTTCAAAATCAAATAAGAACGAAGCACAGTTTTTCTGCTGGATATATACAATAGTCAATAAAACGTTGAACAAAACATGCAGTCAACTCTAATCCTCACCTTCAATTAATTTAATTCAAAAATACGAATTTCTCGTTAACATTTGGATTTTATTTTTCTTCATATTTTTAGTCACACTATTTTACTTGAAAAAGAATTAATGAAAAAACCTATAAGGGGAAATTTGACCTCAACTTTGGCCCACATCATTGCAAAGCCCATTTCCTCCCTTAGATTTGCTTAACAAGGCCAATCCATTTATATGCCTTATTCTTTAAGAAAATGTATATATTTTTGTGTCAAAAACACCCCTATAAAATTGTCCTCAAAACTTTCTAAATGCTACGTCTTTCATTTTCTTACTTTTCATTATATATTTTTCTATTTTTAAAATTATATCACGGATATGTTGTTTAATATGAGAATATAATTTGTCTAAAATGAAAAGTATAAGAATATTTCTCTTAGAATTTAAAAAAATCATCTCACGGCTCTTTCGACTATATTGAATCAAATTTGTATCGTGAAAATTGTCACCCGACACACAAAAGCTAACAACAAAAAAGAAACAACTGGCTCGGTATTTACAACATAAAGTGACAAATAAATCAATTCATTGAAAATTAATCAAGAATTAATTCCTTCGAGACCCACCACTCCGATGCTGCCAATGGAGGAAACGCCGCCGCTACCTGCGGCGCAGCTGCCGCATTGCCCGAAATCCTTCCTTGGTCGACGGCCATGGCACACCGTCCACGGCTTTTGACGCCCGGAATGTAGGTGCATGGGCTGCTCCGGGAGGCCGGGACTCGGCCCCTTGGAAGTGATTGAATCACAATATTATCCCGCAGCCGCCGCTGCTCGGCCGCCAACGGTCTAATCGCCGTAATTTCCCAAAAACTCGAGCCAAAAACTATCAAGTAAATAAGTATCAACATTACGGCTGATACATTCATATGATGGTGACAAGAAGTGGTCATTACAAGAACCACCGATCGAGTCGAGTCGAATTGAGTCGGTGTAATTAAATGATGTATGGAAATAAGAAGTTTTGTAGGTGTATATATATTATGTGCATGTTGAATGTAAACGTAGATTGGAGAAATTAATATGTTGGGTAGTATAAAAAGTGTTGGGCAGTGTTTGACTTGGGCGCCGCGGTTGGAAGGTTGACAAGTAGAGTTTGAAATTAGGAACACGGGAAATTGAATTAATAATTCACGTTGCCAAACAGTTACCAACAAATCTTGGTATTTAAAAAATAAACTTACGTCAAAAGGATGGAAAAGGTCGTTTTGTGATGGGATCATGTGCAGAGAAAATATGCCCTCCAGATTTTACTTTTTAAAAAAATAAAAAATTATAAATTAAGTCAGCAATTTAGCAATGAATTCTTGATGATACGATGAAAAATACATAAACATAAAGTAATTTACTATATTCTTGATTTTTTATGATATTTTAATTTCAAAGTAATCATGAAATTATAAATTTTAGGAATAATTTTAAATTTGTACATTTTCAATTTACTACTTTCAAATCCACACAAATTTTTTACATTTGAATAATAGAGTTTATATTTTACATATTATACTAATTTAAAAATATTATTTTAAAATATATCATTTTACAACTGTTTCTAAATTATATATCTTAATTTTTTGGTTGATGTTGATTTTGGTTTTAAAAATAATATTCTGAATTTCAAAATTTAAATATGATTCTACTTTGATATTTTAATATTGAACTTTTACATCCTCTCCTGTAAATATTTATAAACACTTCTAATCATTACAATCGTCTAATCTTTTCAATCACTTTCTCAAAATAATAGCATTATAATATAATATTATTAGCTTTTACACACCAGATTAAACTATAACCTATTTAAATTACAAAATAATTAAATACACATTAAATTTTATAATTCACTAGATTTTAAATTTAATTTTTCAAAAAAAAAAATCTCAGATCAAACATTTTTTTTAGAGTTCCAATTTGCGTTGTTCTAGATTTACACAACTATTTAAAAAAAAGTTATATAAGCAATTTAAATTAAAATTTCAATGCATTCATCCTTCACCCGTCATATAATGTCTACTTCCTCCAACCCTTCATAAACTTCTCATTTTATCATTTTGATCCATCCCTTATAAAATTTTCATTTTTTTATTTTTTCTAAAAATTATTATTCACTTTTTTTTTTTCATTGCATTTTACACATTTTTCATTATTCTTTTTCACTACATCAGCAACGGAAATTTTTTTATCGAGATAGAGGGATTAATAAAATTTCTTGGATCGAATACGGAGTACCAAACAAAAATAATACCTAATAAAAATCAAATTTCAATGGATATAGAGGGAGCAATTCTATTAAAATTAAATAAATAAAAAAATATAATTAATAAGCTTTAACTATTATCATTAATATTATTAAAATCTCTGCATCATTTCACATGTAGTTAGTCGATTTTTTAGGAAACAAGCATATTAGGAAATAAAATATATGTACATGAATTTGCATCATGCAATTAAACATAAGAGTGCGTTATGATGTCAATTTTTATCAAAATATGACACTAATTTTAATAAAAAATATAATACAAATTAAGATAACCCAAGTATTCAATTAAACTTGACTGAAAATGTCACCTTAATTTAAATTTAAATTTGAAACTTATTATAATTGAAATTAAGATTTTAATTCCTGATTCATATGAGAGTTTAACATTGACTATTATATAACTATGCCCAGTTTAACATTGACTATTATATAACTATGCCCTCATCCCAAAAAAATATGCTTAATTTTTTGTATATGTTTAATTTGATATGTTGGAGGTATTATGAGATATATATAATAAGGTTCGTTTATATATAAAGTAATTGATTATTGAAAGTATATGATATATATATATTTTTTTCATAAATATTCACTATATTTTTTTTAGTGTTCATTTTTTATGCTTTATGGATGAGGAGTGAAGAGAACATTATCGTCCATTCTCTCTTTAAATTTTATCCACTTTTTTAATCTATTTAATGTGAATGATGCTGAGTCGATTCTTGGATGTATATGTGAGTGACTAATCTGGCTAATTTGAAAATCAAGAAATAAAATCATTTTTGATTCAAAATTGTCTTGAGAGGAGGAAGTTTTGTTGGAGCTTAGGGTTTTGAGTTGACTTTCTTTGAGTCATTCGAAGTTAAAATTAGAGGATTTTAGGGAGTGGTCTAGGAATTGTAAAAATGTTTTCTGATTTGAAGTAGTCCAATAAGAGGTGTCAATTTGTAAAATGACTGGTGTAAGTTTGTGGGGGTATTTCTTATACCCTTGTTTGGAATTTTCAATAAAAATTGAATTTTTTATTGTTAAAAAAAATAGATATCACTATATTTCATATTACTCCTCAATATATTATATTAAATCACCTCTAAATATTTTTTGTGAATGTGGGTAGTATTTTATTTTTATAGTTATATATTATTGGGTCTCCAAAAAAATAAAATTAAATCTGGCTCATGTGTTTGACCATAAATCAATTTCCTTCGTGTTTTGCATTGTCATGAACAACTTTACAGCTTTGCGCAATTTGAGAGCATTAGTTGTCGTCAAAATTGAAAATATAAATCAACTTTGAATCATATTTCTACATTTTATGCCACTTAACAATGAATTTCATCAGTCAAGAAACAAAATTGAAAATATAAATCAACTTTAAATTATATTTCTACATTTTATGCCACTTAACAACGAATTTCATCAGTGGAGAAACAAAATTTTACTGTCAAATATTAGAAACTAAAAATTCAATGTGACAATATAGTTACTTGGCATATATCTACATAAACACTTCTGTTAGATTTGTACATAATATTAAATTAATATTATTATTTACTGATATCATTAAATTTTTATATATACTAATATCTCAGTGTGAAATTTTATAGTAGCACTAAATATGTGTAGTGATGTAATAAATGTATTCATTAAATACCGTAAACAAGTTTGACTCCTAAAATATTAGTTATTTCTAGATAGGTTTTCCCTTCACAAAATTCAACCTAATATAAAAAAAGAAAAAAAACACTTAGATATCTTGAACAATAAAAAAAATTGAATTTTGAACTAAATATAGGAGTGAAACATATAAGAATTTTAAAATACATGAAAAATAAATTTAAAAAAGAATGTTAAAACGAGCAACAGGAGAAAGAGATATATCAACAATTAAGTGTGAGTGAGAGAAGATAAGCTAAACGGAAGAACATATAGGAAGAAAAAAAAAGTTGAACAGAAGAACATAAAAAAAGGGAACAAGAAGTTGAACAGAAGAACATAAAGGAAGAGGCATGATTAATCAAAAAGAGCAATGATCGAGAAGGGAACTTGACGGCTAAAATATAATAAAATGTGGATGAAAAATCAATATGAGAGATGTAGGAGCAATCAGTTAAAATAATAAACTGGAAAATTTTGTATATTTTTTTGGCCAAAATTAGACAAAATTTGCTCATTCAACAAGATATAGTATCAAAATAAAAAAGAATTCTACTATTAACAACCCGTAAAATTCTAAACATACCCCATTATTTTAGAGACAAAATATACATATATAAAAAGACTAAATTATTCTTATATAAATATGGAATTTATTTATTTATTTATTCTAAATTTTGTTGGCTTTAATTTTTTTAAGTTATTTAATTTTAAAATTAATTCTTTTAGTTTGAATCGGTCAATTTCTAAAATTAAAAAAAATATTACACATAAAATAGTAATTGAAAAATTAAAAATAATAATTAAACTTGGATAATTTTTTTAAAATATAAATATTTAAAAAAAAATTAATCAAAAAGTAAAAATAAATTAATAAAATCTAAAAAATATTCAAATAAATCAACTAAATCATCAAATAATCCCATTAAATCTTTAAAATATAGTTAAAAAAGACCCAACCAAATCTTTAAAAATAGTTAAACTAAGAAATTAATTTTAAAAAATTTAAATTTAAATTCAAGATAGATAAAAATTAAGTAATTTTTTCTATTTTTTAAGCTTTAGTCTAATTCTTTTTTAAGATTTTTTTTTAAATTTTAATATTTTATAAAGTTTTTTTTATATATATTTTAATTTTCTTTTAAAATAATTTTTTTTTAAATTTTATTTAATAATTTTTTTTTCAGATTTTAATAAGGTTTAAATGATTTTATTCAAATACTACTTAATTTAATTATTTTTTAATATTCATTTTATTTTCTAAATTATTTATAAATTTTGTTTATTTTTTTCGTGCTTGTATTTTTTATTGATTTTAAAAGTTTAATATATTTAAAATTTATACTTAATTTTTTTTTAATATTTATGGAAATTTTATTTTAAAAAATTATGTTTTTAAATTATATATCTTTTAAAAAATTATAATTATTTAATATTTTTCAAAATATATTCAATTT
Organism: Prunella vulgaris; assembly: GCA_026898435.1. Lineage (NCBI taxonomy): Eukaryota > Viridiplantae > Streptophyta > Magnoliopsida > Lamiales > Lamiaceae > Prunella > Prunella vulgaris. The sequence continues at coordinate 3,635,425 of JAPKLY010000005.1, forward strand.
TTATGATTTATAACAAATTAAGAAAGAGTCAAAGATTTTTTTTATTATGTTTTTTAAGTAGAAGAAAACGTCAAAATATAATAGGAATTAAAGGTGTATGTTTAGTAAAATATGATAACTTTTTAAATTTTATTGAAGTATACTCAACAAATGGAGTATATTTAGAGGATTTTGGGATATAAATAGTGACACTCAATTAAAAATTAAAAAAAAATTTGGACCAAAATTGAAAAAATAAATATTTTGAGATCAAAGGTAGACACAAGACAAGTTTTGAGACAATTTTTTTCACAAAATATTAGCAAACAACAACCAAACACCACAAATAAAAATAAGAATAAAAATTCACATTCCTATACACAGAATGAACACATAAACTTTCTAACGAATGATAAATTACACACACCATCATATTCTAATTTTAATTTATTGACCCAGAAAAAATGCCAACTATTGAAAATAATAATTTTTTCAAATTACAAATAAAATATTTTAATGGCAAATCAAAATAGCCAACATAATCAAAAGGCAAAAACATAAAACCTAATTATGCTCGAAACACCGCATATATATTTGCAAACAAGAATATATAAAGACATTTTAAAATAAGAATAAAAATACCATAGAACTATTCAACACCAATCACAATGTCCATCAAAAGAGTATTCATGCATCATTAATATATCTACAAGCAAAAACAAATAGCTCAAAAAAATTTAAAACCCAATTTCACTAGTCACTAATAGGGAGTATCAAGCATAACCCAAATATTTATAAAACAAGAGCATCATTACAAGCAAACATAATTTACATGTAAAATAATTTTTTTTTACATTTTTCTACGCACACAGAGAACATGTAAATTCTCACATTCCCATGCACATAAAATAAACACATCGTCCACAGGATCATGTTCTGATATGAAAAATATAAATAATTACATGTGTTCCATAAATATAATCTATTCCGCAAAAATAACTTTCTGTAAAAGAATAGCAAATATATAATGATATGCATGTCATGATCCCAAAAAGAGTTGTTTCGGTTAAATCAACGAAAGTCATCTTTTCGCAATAGAAAAACTAAATGATCTATTTATAATCAAAATGTTAGAATATATAGTGGAGTGTGTATGGGAAGATGAAAATGTTGACATGGACTTAGAAACACAAAGTCGAGGCACGAGTTTCACTCGCTCTCCGTAAGACGTTATTGCCCCCGTACACTGGTGCAATACGGATCGTAGACAACCGTCCCCAAGATACAACGACTTTAGAACTTCAAATTGTTGCACTACAAATCAGAAGTTATCGGCGAATCGCAAAATAGGTATAAATTAAAGGCTCCTCAGCTCCTCGCGACGACGCGTACGTGCGCCTCTAAAGCGCCCAATGCGACGTGCGCGTGCCCGAGCCCGTGTAGCATGAGGGTCTTTGGGTTAGTCCTTCGGACTAACCTTAAGGCACCAACATGTAGACCATAGAATATTATTAATTCTATTGTACACAAGTCTACATATAAGGGACTCTAAAGCCTTCACATTTTCCTATGTGGGACAAAGGAATATTTCCATATTTTCTCTCTTATTTTCTCTCTTCAATATGTTTAAGTTGCTAACTTCATGTATTAATATCTCATTCACCCAAAATTGGTTTTGAGCAAATTAATATCCCAAATTCATCTACTCCGAACGTAGATTAATATTTTGCAACTTAATTTCATTTTTCACCAATGGAACATCATGATAAAATTGGTCAAACTTGAGTCAACCACCCATATTACAAACCAATTTCCAACACAAAACGCATAAAAATATTCAAAACAAGCCTCACTGGCCATTATAGAGTATTCATAGAAGAGTTTAAAAGTAGTACCTTTGGCCATCTATAGAGTATTCAGGCATCATTGAGATATTTTAAAGCACGGTTGCTACACTAAAGAACTAAACAAAACTAGCCTAAATTTGTCATCAATAGAGTATTTAAGCATCACTATAATAATTCAAATAAAAACATAACACTGGAGAAATATCTAAACTCCGTCACTGCCTATCACCAAGATATTTACCAACACTAAAGATATTTTCGAAAAACAGCCTTACTGGAATAATTTATTAATAACCAAAATATTTGCATGCAAAAATCACAATAAATGACGAACTAAAACATTCTAGATTTATTGATAAACTAGATCAACAACTTCATCAAATAAAAATAATTTATTAAATTTTTAACACCTCATGTCATGCACACAAAACTAACACATATATTTTCTCAAATTCTCATGCACACAAGATGAACACGTAAAAAAAAAAAAAGAACAAGCATATGCACATGTTACACGAGAATAATAACCTGACCCTAGTTTATTGACCACTAGAAAGGATATCAATTCATTAACAATAATTTTCTAAAATTGTAAATATAAAATAATATACACATCATGATCCCAAAAGATTGTGTCTCAATGATAGCCAACATTATCTAAAAACCACAAAAAAATTAAATAACATATTTCTGTTCAAAACACCACAAAAATACCCAAAATGAGCCTCATTAGACATTAATAGAAAATTCAATCATAACGAAAATATTAACAAGAGTACAAACATCAAAGCAAAGTCCAAAAATCAGTGGCATTGGCTTTTAACAAATTATTCAGAATTTTTTTTTAAAATTTAGCCTCATTGGACATTTATAGAGTACTCAAGCATCACTAAGATATTTTTCACGCAAGAATACAACACTAGAAACTGTCCAAAACCCGTCAATACTAGCCATCAACAGAGTATTCAAACTTTACCAATATATCTCAATAAGAACATAACACCAGAGAATTGTCAAAAACCAACCACTTACTTTCAACACAATACACAACCATCACCAAAATGCATGCAAGTAAGGCCTGAACATCATAAAGAAAAACATATAAAAATTTAGTGAATTTTGAAAATATTTACAAAACCAGCCTAAATTAGTCATCGAGTATTTAAGCATCACTATGATATTTCAAAGGAAAATATAACAACAGAGAAACATCTAAAACCAATCACTGCTTATCACCAGCTTATTTACTAACACCAAAGATATTTTTGAAATCAACCTCCCCGATCATTAACATAAATAATTCAAGCATAATCACGATATTTGCATACAAAAGTACCATTAAATGATAAAAACAATTTGTTAAATTTTTTAACATTGTCATGTCATGCACACAAAACTAACACATAAATCTTCTCAAATTCTCATGCACACAGGATGAACACGTAGAAAAAGGCACAAATATATGCTTATGTTCCACGAGAATAATAACCTGACCATAGTTTGTTTATCTAAAAGCAACAAAAAAAACTAATAGTCCAATATCAGCCTCATTAGTTGCTAATAAATTATTCAAAAAAAATTAATTAGTTTTATTGGTCATCTATAGAGTAATCAAATATCACTAAAACGCTTTTCAAGCAAGTACACATCACTAAGGGAACTGTTCCAAAAATCCATCAACAGAGAAATGTCCAAAACCAACCACCATCACCAAGATATTTGCCAAACAACTAATTTGCAAAAAAGAACTGGACATGATAAGAAATAAAATATAAAAACTACGTGAATTTTGAAGATGAGAAAAATAGAATTTTAATCTTAAGAAATACATTACCTAATTTTTAAAATCAGAATTTTTGAATCTATAAATTTTGTAGAGCTTTAGTAAAAAGAGAATAATAATAATAAAAAGGAGTCATACTAAGTTAAAAAATTTAGAAAAATAACATATTCTAATTTTTAAAATCAAAACTTTTAAATCTTTAGAATTGTACACTTATAAGTAAAAAGAAAGAAAATTTTGTGAATTTTAAAATTAAGAAAAATAGGATTAGAATTAGAAAAATAATTTATCCTATTGAATCAGTAAATTTGTACATTGTTAGTAAAAAGGTAATAATTTTATAAAGGAAATTTCAGAATACTTTGAAAATTTTACACAAAATAAATAATTTGCTAGTTTATGACATATCCAAAAATTATATATTTTATAAAAAAAACCCGATTTCTTTTAAAATTGAATCGTTAGTAAAATAATTTGAAATTAAAAAAAATGACTACAATGATCTTGAAAGTTATTATGTACGATTGAAAATATTATATGCATATAAGTTTTGAAAATTACTTGGTTAGTAGATTTAAAAATATAGATTTTGAATTTTCAAATCGAATTGACAAAGGCAAAAAATATTATATAGAATTATAAAATTCATATAAATTAAAAAAAATAACTAACATTACCTTGAATTTTGTATAGATGTTAATTAAAACATAATATACCAGAATGTTTAAAATTAAAATTTTTGAATTGGTAAAATTTGTACAGTTGTAGTAAAAAAGGGAACAATTTAAAAAGACGACTCAAAATATCTTAGAAAAATAATTTATTCTAATTTTTAAAATCAAAACTTTTAAAATCTATAGAATTTGTACAGTTATAGTAAAATGGAATGAAAATTTCGTGAATTCTAAAAATGTGAAAAATAGGATTACAACTTTATAAAAATAATTTATCATGAATTTACATTTGAAAAATTTGAATCAATAAAATTTGTAAATTGTTAGTAAAAAGGTAATAATTTTATAAAGGGGACTCCCGAATACCTTGAAAATTTTAGAAAAACAATTTATTCTAATTTTTAAAACCAAAACTTTTAAATATATAGAATTTGTACTATTATAGTAAAAATGGAATAAAAATTTCGTGAATTCTAAAAATGTGAAAAATATTAGAACTTTAGATAAATAATTTATCCTAAATTTACAATTAAAATTTTTGAATTTGTAAAATTTGTACATTGTTAGTAAAAAGGTAATAATTTTATAAAAGAGACTCCGGAATATTTTGAAAATTGAGTCGTTAGTAAGAATAATTTGAAATTTAAAAAAATGACTACGATGAACTTAAAATTTTTTATTTACGTTGAAAGCATTATATGCGCATATAATTTTTGAAAATCTACGTAGGTTTAAAAATATAGATTTTGAATTTTCAAATCGAATAGGTAGAGACTATATCTATATGTAGAATTATAAAAATCATATAAATTTTAAAAAAATAACTAATATTAATTTGAATTTTTTGTGGAAATTAAAAAAATAAAATAATAAAAATTTAATGAACTTTGAAGATGTTTTAAAAAAATAGTATACTCTAACTTTTGAATTCGTAAAATTTATACAATTGTAGTAAAAAAGAGAACAATTTGTACATTGTTAGTAAAAAGGTAATAATTTTTTTGAAATATTTTGAAAATATTAGAAAAATAATTTATTATAATTTTTAAAATTAAAACTTTTAAATATATAAAATTTGTACAATTACAGTACAAATGGAATAAAAATTTCGAATTAAAAAAATATGAAAAATAAGAATAGAACTTCAGAAATTTAGTTTATCCTAAATTTACAATTGAAAAATTTGTACATTGTTAGTAAAAATTTAATAATTTTATAAATTCCGTAATACTTTGAAAATTTTACACAAAATTATCGTTTTAAATAAATTTTCAAATTTGAAAAAAAAAATACCTAAGATGAACTTGAAAATTTTGATGTACATTCAAAATATTATATGAATATAATTTTTTAAAATCACTTGGTTTGAAAATTTAAATATAAATATTTTGAATTTTCATTTTCAAATCAAATAGACATAGATGAAAAAAAATTAATTAATATTACTTTGAAATTTTTATAGTAATTAAAAAACATGATAATGAAGAAATTATAAAAATTTAATGAATTTCGAAAATGTGAAAAATAAAATTTTAAATTTAATAAAAATATATTCTAACATTTGAATTCGTAAAATTTATACTGTTGTAGAAAAATGGGAAATTTTTTATAAAGAGGACACAAATTACTTTAAAAAATTTATAAAATAAGACTAAACATTTTAGAAAAATAATTTATTCAAATTTTTAAAATCAAAACTTTGAAATCTATAGAATTTGTACAATTATAGTAAAATGAAATAAAAATTTCTTGAATTCTAAAAATGAAAAAAATAGGATTAGAACTTTAAAAAAAGAAGTTATCCTAAATTTACTATGGAAATTTTTTTGTACATTGTTAGTAAAAAGGTAATAATTTTATAAAACGACTCTGGAATACTTTGAAAATTTTAGAAAAATAATTTATTCTAATTTTTAAAATCAAAATATTTAAATCTATAGAATTTGAATACTTAGAGTAATAATGGAATGATTTAGTGAATTAAAAATTTAAAAACTAACTAGTATCAGAACTTTAGAAAAATAATTTACCCTAAATTTACATAGAAATTTTTGAATTTGTAAAATTTGTATACTGTTAGTAAAAAGATAATAATTTTATAAAGGGTTGAAAATTTTACACAAGATAAATAATTTT
>JAPKLY010000006.1:0-86780 GCA_026898435.1 Prunella vulgaris
ATAAAACCTATATATATTAATAATGTTGGGACCGGAGGATTTTATTAATTTATATTTTATAGAGATATTATTATATCAATAAATTAATAATTTATTAATTTAAAGAGGTTTTAACGTATATGCACAGTTGACCTTCAAAGTTCCAAATTCTTTGAATAATTTTAAGTATACATGCATAGTTATTGATGAAAATTAAGTTAAAATACAAATGTACTAGTAGAATTCCATGAACACAAACTCACGTGGAAGTTGGAATGACTTGTTTAAATTAATTGATTTTGAAAAATACAAAAATATGGTTCATTGGGTGCAGTGCAGTAAGGAGATTTAAAGATGAGATCAACATAGATTTGAAGTTGTTCAGGAAAAAACAAGTTACAGGAAATTCTTATTTTACTAAGTTGTCTTAAAAATATTTAAGTGCATCATATATATATATAGATTATTTTTAATAATTATTAATTTATAGTTTCGTCGGGACCAATATATATACACTGGGATCTCAAAAAAATTATTATCTTATAATTTTATTGATTGGGTCTCAAATTTTTACTGGTCCCAACTTGGGACCGGACCAATTATTAGTTTTAGCGAGGTTATTAATTTAACGAGGTTTTACTGTATACACCTGCAGGATCAATTGAGTAAAATAAATGTTTCATATGCAATTGGTGCACACGGTGCACTTAATTAATCAACAGTTGTGATTATATATACTGATATTATACTGAAAAGTAGAGATTTATTACATTAAAAATTGTACACTATTATTAATTTTCATTATTTTTAATATAATTGATTTACACTTTTCAATATATTAATAGAATTAACTTTTCATTGTAAATAATCTTTCAACAAATTAAGTGCACAATAATCACAATCTAAACATAAAATTAAAAGATGATAAAATTGCAGAATGATTATTAATTATGAAGTACCAACAATTAAGAAAACGATAATCACATGTATGAGAGAGAGAGAGAGATTAATTAGTCCTATGAGTGATATAGTGTGCAAGAGCAATCAAAGGAGCGGCTTTGATAGGATGGAAGCCTTCCAGCTGCTGATGCGCCATATTCTTCAACTCCTCCGCCATCTCCCTCGATCTCTCTAATCCCACCACTTTCGGATACGTCGTCTTCTCTGCCGCCACATCCTTCCCCGCCGTCTTCCCCAGCTCCTCCGACGTCTGTGTCACGTCCAGAATGTCGTCCACCACCTGAAACGCCAACCCCACGCACCTCGCAAACTTCCTCAGCTTCTCCACCTCCTCCTCCCCCCCACCCCCCACCACCGCCCCCATCACCACCGCCGCCTCCAGCAGCACCGCCGTCTTGTGCACGTGGATGAACTCCAACTCCTCCACCCCCACCCCCGCCACCCCCTCCGAGCATATATCCGCCACCTGCCCCCCCACCAGCCCCTCCGACCCTATACACTTGGCCAGCTCCCCCACCGCCCTCACCACCCTCTCCGGCGAAACCCCCCTCGTCGCCACCGCCACGTGCTCGAACGCAAACGCCAGGAGCGCGTCGCCGGCGAGGACGGCCACGCTCTCGCCGAACACCTTGTGGTTGGTGGGCTTGCCGCGGCGGAGGTCGTCGTTGTCCATGCATGGGAGGTCGTCGTGCATGAGGGACATGGTGTGGATCATCTCCACCGCGCAGGCGGCCGGCATGGCGGTTGACTGGTGGCCGCCCACGAGGTCGCAGGCGGCGATGCAGAGGAGGGGCCTGACGCGCTTGCCGCCGGCGAGGAGGGAATAGCGCATGGATTCGTGGAGCTTTAGCGGCTCCCTGAGCTTGACGGCGTCGTCCAAGGCCTTGTTCACCGATTCCGCCTTCTCAATCATGTATTGCTTGAAATCGAAGGCGCCCTTGTTGTTTGTCTCTTTGGTTAACATGGTGGCTGCTGATATGAAAGAAGAAGAAGAAGGTTTTTTAACGGGGAAGAATAATTGGATTTTATTATTATTGAATTGGTGGGGAAGAAGAGCAAACTTTATAATTTGTGGGCATGTTGTAATTGGGTTTACAAGGCTCATGGTGATTAATGTGATTGAGAGAGAGAGGTGAAGATTGTTTCACTACGTCTTATATATATATAATATAGCTAGAGTGATTGTATGCATGCATTAATAATTAAACAGGTCAAAATAATCAAAGAGAGAATGAAGACCAAGATTTTTATGTCTAATTTCTTATCTACTTAATTCTCTGATTCATTTTATTTATCATTAAAAGATATTTTCACGAATTTAATAAGAAGCACAAAAGAGTAAAATTTTAAACAATTGCGATTAGGCGTGTTGTATTCAATAGACGAATACCAGATCGGATTGCCTATTCCAATTCATATTGCATCTGATATTCCACTCAGCGGATGATTGTCATGTGTTAAATATTAAAATTATTATTTAATCCTCTTAATATATACCGTGTAATATATTTAACACATGGCAATCATCCGGTGAGTGGAATAGCAGATGCAACATGGATTGGAATAGGCAATCTCATCCGACGAATACCTCGCTCAAACTAATAAATTTGAAAGGCGGCTAAACGTATAGAGATAAATTTTGAGTGATGCGTGCGCTAATAATTTAATTATGTTCATTTCCTAGAGAAAGTGGAGTATATATTTTGCATTTTATCTATATTTGTATAATTCATTTTCTATTTCGATACATTAACCTTTTTTTCTTTTGTGGTGGGGGGGTTTTGCCTAAACCTCTCACATGCCAACCCTATTCAAAATATTTTAAACCCTATCACGTTACATAGATGTACTTGTGCGCAGTTGTATTAATAATTACTTACTAATTAGGCAGACTAGAGAAGAAGGTGATCATATTTATACATGCAATTTTTGCATACACATTAAATACCGCGATTTGATTTTAGAGAAATATCATAATGTGGCAACTTTATGTTGATTAGAGGGGTTTTGGATGGTATTGATTTTCTATTAATTAACAAGATATTGGTGGAAAGACTTGAATTTTTTTTTTATTAACTCAAATCAAATACTCACGTCAGACTTTCGTCGTATTTCCTGTGAGGAAGATATAATAAAAATGAAAAGAAAGTGTTGGGACAGAGGTAATATCCAAGAAAACAAGTTTCCTTTAGCTTGCTTACCTTAATAAATTCAGATTCAATTTTTACAATAATATAGAACGAATTTCTGCTCCCATCAAATTGCCTTCTGGGTCTAAAATATATAGTTTAGGTTGTCTGACACAATATAGTATATAATATTATATCAGAGAGAAAAAATGATCATACCCAATTTACAACCAATTTACAAGCGGGGTCCCACACGTCAGCGAGCAACTGGAGATGGGGATGATTTAGGTTTAACAAGATGTGGCAGAGATATCTCAGCCGGAGGTGCACCTGCAGCGCCCTCTTTAAATGATACCTCAAATATCAATGCCTGATACAAACAAACCTCGTCTTCCTTGCAATAGTATACCTGCAGAGGTAGATCGATCATAGCATAAAGGAATGGACTTTATTTTATGAAACAAATTGGGATAATCGAGTCCACTTATGTAATGATGTCACATAAGCAAGAAACTAAATAATAGTGGACTTCCTTGTTAATGTGGTGGACATATAAGTTATGATCATTTACGAATCGGGATAAGAAGAGACTGCAAGATTAATGACATGATATATCATAACATCCCACCTTGCAGTAAATTCTAGTTTTGGAAGGTGCGGGCAAGGATCTTTTGAACTGCACGACAGCTGATCCATCAGGGCTGAAATTACCATCCACAGGATCGACTGAAACTGCATTCTCGGGTTCTACTTCCACACTGAATTTACTTTGTGCTTCCTAATTATGGGATTCACATAAAAAGAACCAGGGCAATCAGATCACAAATGCATGCACAAGATTGATGTTCATCTGCATGTTCAGAGAGAGAGAGAGACAGAACCTTGGAGAAATGGTATCCTTGGGGTACCGATATGCTTAGACATAGTTTGCCCTGGGTGGTTGAACCAGCATCGGTGAGTATGGTCTCTGCATCAGCTGAAGATCTCCTTCTAAGGCGCCGCAATGATTTTGATTTTGGTCCTGGAGGTTTGACGCCTTTCAACTCCAAAGTAGCAAGTACAGGGTTACTCATGTTCAGATCCAGAATCCTTATTATGCTGTTATTCGTATCAGCTATCAACAATTTTCCTGAAATTCATTTGTTTCAAGTTTAAGGTTATACATGTGCTATACATTCAGAATTGCACTATAAAATTTTAATATAGATCTTTACGCTTAAGTTCTGTCCTTCACTACATCAATATTTATGAATTATTTACATGTCCAAAACTTCGCCTAATTCGTTAAATGAAATAATGTCCTTGAAAAAATCCTTTCAAATCAAATATTACCCCCTACACTAACATATTCTGTAGGTATGCATACACAATCATCAGAAACAGAAATTTAAGTTCATTCGAGGTAATATCAACGCCTTCCTCATTAGTATGGTTGCTAGTTATACCAGCTTCACTTCGTTGAAAATATTAAATATTCCTACCCATCTCTTCTGATATCATCACCCGTTATACTAGATGAACATAGATTTCATCATAAACAAGCATACTTTTCAACTTAAGGTAGAGCACACATAATTTTATATAGATAGCCCCTTTTTTTCTGATTCATGATATGCATACCAAAATAATCAACCACATGAGGTTGAGGTGAAAAAAGAAATTACCATTTCCGGCTTCAACAAGTCCGGAAGGCTCTGAAAGCTGCAGATTTAAAACACGGCAGGATCAATATTTCTAAATATAGGACAATGCAACTACTGGGATGATAAAAGTGGTCCTTATTAACTAACCAATTGAACTTACATTAGAGTTGAGAATGATCCTGTTCATAAAATTTTTATACCAACTAACTAGCCTTTGTATAGTGATTATCTTGCCACAAGTCGAATCAAACATATTAAAGGAATTCTGAATTTGTGATACAAAACTGTTGACCTACAACTCAACCATGTTTTTTTTTTCTAACTTAAGAGCTCTTTAGTATTTGTATGTTTGCTTTATCAGTTGGGAAGTGATACAATCTATTACTTTATAGGTCATATTAGCCCACAGACCAGTTTAGGAATCACCAATATTAATTCCTGCAATTGACATATGCACGTATAATGAATATTATGAGCTCACAATCAAATGACAAATCTACTACCTGTGCTTCCAAAGCAGATCCATCCATAAATCCAGCTTTTCCTGTACCTGCTATAGTACTGACTCTCCTACTAGCTAAATCCAGCTTCTTTATCTGAAATGTAATTAAATAGCAGAAGATGAACTTAATTTAAAAACATAAATATCAGACAGTAGAAACATAAACAATCACATTCAACACTAACTATGCTTAATTACTTTTATTCTCATTTCTTTAGAAAGCACAGATTAATTCCAGCAAAATAATACAGCATTGCTAGACCTGCTATAGCAAGCTCCTTTCCTGTTATCATGAAAGTACCTTGTGATTGTAAGAATCTGCAAGATAAACTTGACCATCATTTCTGCAAAAGACACCTAAAGGGTGTTGAAGAAGCACTTCCGAACCTACTCCATCACGATCTCCAAACTGCACAAAATAGAAAAATCAAGTCAGATAACATGTTTGATGCCAGTAAATGCAGCATGGGTATGATTCCAATTGATAGCAAAAATACCTTAAACAAATTATCGGAGAAAAATTGATCACCACCAGCTAGTAGTCTAGATCCTCCAGTTCTTAGATCAAGTGCTCGAATTGAGCTACTCTCACTATCAGCAATGTACGCTTCCTTGAGATCTATCATAAAAAACAATTGAAATATTCATGAATTGACAATTAGCAGATCACTGGAAAAGTTATATGCAACTAATTTTCATATTTTACAGCGTACCAGGTGACAATGAAATCCCAGAAGGTTGAGCAAACGAAGTGCTTGAAGAACTGTATGAACATTCAAAAACAAAAGTTCAAAGAAAAATGAACAAAAAAAAAATGACGAAATTATGCAAGTATTTGAACACAAAAAAAATAAGATATGATCAATAATTAGACACAAAGGAGAGTTGAAGGCCACCCGCTCCAAGGTACTATAGTAGATTAAGACTTGGGAGCATTTCAATCTTAGTTCTTCACCTGGAGGATTATAGTTTAGATTAATATGATTTATATGGTGTCTATAGGAATGACATCACGTATATTCAGGAGGTATGAACTATCGTTAATGCTATCACCTAAACAATTAGTGAAGATTAAGGACACCATCAATTCAGTTACATATAAATTGAGATGTGATATCACAAGTTTGACTATGCATTAGACAATGATCAGTCAATAAAAAAATCTTAGCTCTGCCCAGATTTATAAAATTACTCTTTATCTAGCCAATAGACAATCACAGCAAGAATTGAAATCATGTGAAGCTAAATTTGAGATTCAACAGGGACAAGGCTCCCAATAACCAAATTTGTAAATGAGGCAATGATCCTGAACTTGTTCTGTAACCTAGAATCCAAGAATTCCCTTGGTCCAAAAGGAACTACTGCTTCTAGACTCCATATTTAGTTTTGCTCGTATAAAATGGCATGCAGACGAAGGCCCTTTAGAATCTACAGTACATCAATCACCTGGCACCATTTAAATTTCGTTCATAGCCATCACCGCTGAAAGCTTTAGTAGTTCCATCTACAGTATTATGTTTCCAAATCTGATGCTGGCCAGCCATTGCAATGTAAACAACTTCATTTACAGGTTCAAAGCAGACATCCCATGGGGAATTGAGGAGCTGAAAATGAATGAGGATATCAAGCTATATAGTGAATCCTATCAAGATAAACAAAGTACATAGAGGACAAAAACACTAATGCATTACCAACGACGTAGCATATATTTTTTGCTAATAAAATCTTGCCTGCGTTGTTCCTGATCCTCCTCCTTGGTAATCAGAACCTTTGATTCCATTTCCAGCAAGTGTTCGCACAGCCTCGTCAACAAAATCAACTACCCTAGAGTATTAAAAGCATAATGTAAAAAAAATAAGGTGTTGGGAATTATGTAATGTGATTTAACACAACATAAACATAAATTCTGATCTATTGATATTCTCAATGTTCGTGAAACACAAAAAATTCAAGTCAATGTTCCATTAAGCTATTATTATCTACCCAAAGACAGAAGCCATCGCCATCTAGGGAGGTGGGGTGGAAGGCTGAAGGCACTGTTTTTGCTGGCAATTATACTTTCTCGACATGCCCTATTGATAGTGGATAGTGAACAATGTATCCTCATTCCACATGTTCAACAAAGGAAGAAAAAGCTGGTCTTTACAGGATTACTCATCTCCATTTATGGTTACTTACCTTAATTTTTATCCCAACTGGACAAGGTGACTTCTCTATTTACAACAGAAAAATTACTCATTGAAAGCTTAAAACTCTAGCAGTCAGTCAATTAGAATGACAAAAGCAAGAAACGAGAAAGATAAATGAAAAGAAAAATCACTGCTACCTTAGAGCATGATTTTCAGTGTCAGCTACGTACAAGAGGTTCTTCTTTGCATTGTAAGCAAGTCCCTATAAAAGCATAAAAATAATACCCAGGTATTCAAGCAAGTAACAGAAAAAAAATTGACCAGGAGCGGAAAATATACTAAGCAATGTGAGCAACAGAGTAAACCATTACCTGCGGGCGGTTGAACATGGCATCCTCAAAATTACCATCACGAAGGCCCTCTTCTCCAGTGCTACCAATTTGCATTTTGAAGTTGCCATCGAGGTCAGTTACTACCTGAGATAAATTAATTACTCAAATGGATACAGTTTGTATCTGTCATTTTGACAATTATTTGCTCCCATTAAAAAGAATAATACAATCAACATGAAAATAAATACAATGACAAGATATTGTTATCAAGAAGAGTTCTGAAAGGTATCATGTATAAAGGAAGCTGTGTAATATCATACACTCTTGTACCTTGGATAGATAAAATCACTGATAAAACTGATGCAACCTATCATCAAAACCAGTGACAAAATGCACAAACAGAGTGTATATGAATGACTTCGTTACATGTAGACCTTATTTTTTGGATGAAGGAGAATGAAGATATTAATATATATGTAGAGGGAGGGAGGCAAGGAAGGGAGTGAAGATAGACAGAACTTACTATGCGGTTGTGGTTGCTATCAGATATGAATAGCCGGTTGTTCAGGACATCAACCGCCAACTTCCCAGGAAATTTCAAAGGGGATGATAACAATCGAGGATCATTGTCCTTCTCCAAATTCAAGGGAATAGGGGTGTTGTCCAATAGTTTCTTCTCACCGTAGTACAATAATGCAGCCTCAACCAAGTCATCAAGATCCTTAAAAAGAAAAGTACACAGAAAAATTACTACTCCCTCCGTCCCAGATGAACTTGCAAGTTTTCCTTTTCGAGACGTCCCACAGGAACTTGCAAGGCTAAAAATGGAAACCCATTTATAAACTTCACCCTCACAATATCCACATATTTACACAAAATGCCACTACTTTTTCACTTTTTGGGCCCACATTACACTCAATCCAACTAACTTCTTTACTTTTTACATAAAATTTTACCAAATTAACCCTCAAAACACTATTTTTTTTACTTTATTCCACTTTTTTCTTAATTTGTGTGTCCCTCCCCCCTTGCAAATTGCTCCGGGACGGAGGGAGTATAATATTTAGCATGTGATGAACACCCATATAAATTTTATTAGTCATATGGCTAGTTATAGTTCCAGTTCAACCTAAATTCATAGCAATCCAGAAATATGTATCATTAGTTAAAAGTAGAGATTTCTTTATGAGATAAACGAGTATAATGGCAAAAAGTGGTGATTCTTGAAAAAATGAATATTCTAATATTAAGATCTATGTTGCTAGGCAATTTAATGTTCAGTAAACCTAATCTGTAAAATTCTGAAATCAGGAAATAAAGTAAATCAGAAAGTTTGACCAAGCAGATCCAATAAACTGGAAACAGATTAATGAAATTCCTAATTTCAAGAGATATTTCATTGACTTTCTGGTTTTATAAAACTTAAATTTCCTAGAACATTACCACGAAGAGGCTCAAGACAAATATGTAGAGCACAGCTCAATAGTAAGAAGTTCTAAAAATTATATCTGCTGACGAGTGAATACCTTCCGGTGGCCTTCACCTGATACTTGAGCTATAAGCTTTCCAGTTGGTCCAACAAGGGCAAATGTAGGCCATGAGCTTATGCCCAATTCTCGCCATAAATTCATATCACCATCATTGACAACCTGGGTATTGGAGTTCATGTGAAATATTCTAATTTCTATGTAATCTTATTTGTTGTTTTATCCTTTCCCAGATTGACAACATTCTCATGATGAGGGGCATTATTAATTATTAATCTTAACCGATAGTTAATTCAGCAAGAAAGTAAACGTGTCACACTGTCTTTTAATATAAATGCATGTATAATGTTGATATGGATGTTTAGTATGCATGTCACATGTTACAATCTACAAAATATCACACCGTCTATTTAATTAGCACTTCCTCCATCCCACACTTAATAATGCATTTGCCAAAAAGGGTTGTCCCACACTTGTTGCTACATTTCCTAAAATAATAATAACCAATTTATCTTTCACCTAACCCGACCAACTATTCCCTTTAAGAAACAATTGTATATATTAAACAACTCGCATAATACACTATTCTCTTTCAAGAAGCAACTTTATATAATAAACAACTCACAATTAAAATCTGCATCAAACTGTAAATGTAGCAACAAGTACCTGATGGAGGGAATACTAATCTTACTACATGCCCTGCATTCTTCATTTCATTCAAGTAAAGACTTCTTTTACATACATTTTTATCCACACTATCTAACATTAAAATGTAACTACATACCGGATGAGTGATTCCATAGCGTAACACTGCATTTCGAATGGCCTCCAAGTCTTTTTCGTTATCAAACTTTGCAGAATGCACTCCTATGACAACAAACTGTAATAAACGGAAGTTACGTGTAATGTTTAGATTGTAAATGCTCCATACAAGTTCTAACCACAATAGTTAAATTATTGTTATTTCTCATGATATGTTTCAATTTATCTACACAAGTGTAAAGGTGGACGTCCAATTCAATCCAAGCTTGATTTATACACTCGAAAAACTTTCAATTAATGTCTTTCGAGTAACTTAACAAGTAGAATGATATCAAACAAATATTACAAAATTCAAATGATCAGAATAGATGTAACTGCGCCATACAAGTTCTAACCACAATAGTTAATTATGGTTATTTCTCATGATATGCTTCAATTTATCTGCACAAGTGTAAAGCTGTCCGTCCAATTCAATCCAACCTTGATTTATACACTCGAACAAAACTCAAACTTTCAATTAATGTCTTTCGAGTAACTTACCAAGTAGAATGATATCAAACAAATATTACAAAATTCAAATGATCAGAATAGATGGAGTAAATGTAATTTTTTCTCTACGTATTCCTTATACCTTGATATTTATGGGAATGAATTTAATTTTGCCTGATAAAAAAAAAAAAAAACTACTAATGAAACAATTGCAAAACTTGAAAACAAGAAATACAGGATCTTACTGGCATATCTTTATACTTTTTCTCAAGGAACTCGAGGTCCGGCAAGACATGCATGCAATTTATACAGCAATAGGTCCAGAAATCGAGAAGAACCACTTTTCCTTTCAAGTCCTGTCCAATTAAAGAACTATATCAGAAAATGGCATCTTATTGTTGATCAAGTCATGTTACTACAGTTAACAATGCATGGACACATTAAAATTTAACAACCAACAGTGATTAGCCTCAACAAAATTCTTCCTAGATTAATCCATTATCATGAGTGCTGGATGAGCAATGTAAAAGTAATGCACATCAAGCCAGCAGAATTATTTATCATCTTATTAAAGTATTCCACATTTACAATCAGCACAATATTTCTGAGTTCCACCTCTACTCACATACCCAAATTAAAAAAAAAAAAAACTTTATATCAGCTAGGCTCCAGATCAAAGCCTTACAATTTCAAACTAAAAACAGGACAGGATATGATCACAGCTTTGCAGTAGAATAGGCTGGTGAGGGATTTGTGGGGGATAATGAGAATAAATATAAATTAAATAGCGCATTAAATCAGAGCAGCAAAATAATTAACTCAAGTTTTACCCTCCGCAACTGAAGAGGAGCTGTGTTCAGCCAGTCAAGCCTTGATGGAAACTCCGGCACGGTAGTCGCAGTCCCTCTTAAATTACATAAGCAGCAGACATGTTAATAATATGGAAGGTAACTTGAGAAATGATTACAAAAGACAAATCATGCACAATATGCAAGTGAATATTGAGAAAGTTAACATGCTAGAGCAACTAATCATAGATTATGTCAACTATATAATGATTCAAGAAATTAAAAATTACTATATACCTTTTGTCCAGATCGGACATGTAGTCCACAAACTGTTGTAGTCTCTCTTTACGGAAATTGTCTGCAGCCATAACAAGGGAATATTACGAAACAAGACAAACATGCATTAATGTTTATGCAGCATAGTATGGAGCAATGAGAAATGGATGTGAAAAAGAAACAGGAAATAGAAGGAAGATGCACAAAATTAATCATAAACAGTAAGGTAAAAACTTATGAAGATATGTGTTGTTGATATTAAACCTTTTTTTGGTCCAAAAGGAGGGCCACTAGCCCCAAGAAACAAATTCCAGATGGCTTTTGGAGATGCATATTGCATGGCCTATAAACACATGAAAGCTTCCATATACATAGTTAAATTAAATGAAGCAATAGGTGACTATAGTCCCCAAGTTTAATTTTCATGAAGATCAGTATACCTTCAAGTTCGTAATTGTGAAGTAAAGGCAAGAAAGAGCAATTCCCAAACTTCCATATCTCAAAATATTACGCCGAGAACCCTGAAACCTGTGAATAAGTCAATTCTGCAATTCAGTAGTACTGGACTGAATGTCCTTATTACTCACTATTGAGAGCACTTGCAAAATGTATGCAAACCACAATAAAATCTCAATAACTAACATGTTAGGTGGTTTAATTTTTACTTCATCAACTTCATTCTTCATTCCTACAGTACATACATATATAATGCTTATTGAAGGGATTTATGTCAGATTAGCCACAACTAATGTTATCCAGTTGCATTGGTAATTTCACAATTCATATCTCTAACAAGGTTATACCTCTCTATAACTTCGGTAAGTAACTTCGTCACTCCAAATCTACTATTGATAATAGAATAGGGTTTTAAAAACTAGTGTGATATGGCCCAAATTTATGAAGCATGCATACTAATCTAAAATGATAGGTGGTCATAAGAGAAAGATTGAAGAAATAACAAGTGATGCAAATATGATCTAAGATAAGATGCCCCCTGCATAGTCATATCAAACTTATGGACTTACAGCACAAAACCAAATAAAACTATTAAACTGAAGCGCGTTCATGGCATAGGAGACATTCATACCCTCCAATTGAGAAGATTGAGTCGCTCACAGAATCTTTATCCTGAGGTGATCTAATTTCTTTACTGTAGGAATTGGGCAGACTTTGGGCAGAAGCACTAATATTTTCAGAAAGCTGCATCTCTGAATCTGCAATATTTTCTCATCATTAGATACTGTTTCACATCTGAATGCACAACATCAAGCATTAGCCAAGTTTATTGCAGAAAACTGCAAAGCTAAGAGATTTAGCCTTTTTTCCAGAATGAAAGCCCAAAGTTACAGCAATAAAAACATATGTATATTAGAAATTACTTTTACACTTCAAAATGGGTATAATGTTTCAAGTACAAAACTTTATCACAAGGTAAAGGCCTTGGATTCTCTTTTAGATCTTATACAAGAGGAATCTGAACTGAGTACATTATTAGAAGTGATGCAAAAGGAATCATTAATGTAGTCCCACAGCTACATACTATGGTAACCAGAGCCACCATTAAGAATATCATCAATGGAAATATCTCCTATCTCCTTCCTGATAAGTGATGGACCCTCTGTGTTCAAAGTATCTTCTGCTAAAGTCGTCGTTACAGCAATGCATCTGCAAGCACACCAAATTGTCTATAAAAGCCCATTCAAGTATCAAAACAGAGAGAGAGAGATCAAGGGAAGGAAATAATTTCCATTCAGCAAAGGGAGAAAAGACACAGAGCAATACAAAAAAGTAGCAACAGGATTTTCTACTCGTATACTTTTCAAGAAGTGGAAAAAACAAAGTGCAACTTAAACTTTTTGACCGACAACATGTAGTCACTAATAACCATTCTCAACCTTTAATTAGTAGAAGATTCTTATCAGATAAAATATAGAAAGAGAAAATGTGTACCAAAAGGCAAAGACTCATGACTCATTAAATAGGCAGTAAAGATCTATCAAGAAAGCATCAACAACAGAGAGAAACAAAATGGAAGATATTCTGTTCAAGGAAATTCAATTATGGAACAAGAACAAGACAATTTAAAAAGAACAGAAACCACAACTGAAGTGAAATCATACACTTGCGAGAATACATAAATGCAACAAAGAAAAACCTGGACCAGAAATAGCCGAAATCGGTACCTCATATTAGCTGATTTGGCAGCTTGTACTCCTGCTAATGCATCTTCTATCACAATGCACTGCATGAATATAGAAGCATCAAACTATTTGAAATATTTCCAATATAAACCTAAACCTTTTTCTGCTAGAAACTTGAACTTCACACCGAGGCATTAAATATCACAGTTCAAAGCTATTTGAAATATTTCCAATATATACACAGGAACCAGATGAAACAAATATTAAAATAGTCTCGAATATAAGTGGAATAGAAAAGCCTAGCAAATATTCCATACTCTCATTACATCAGGTCATTAATATGCCTTGGATGAACAAGTAAATCAAGAACAATAAACAGAACTAGAAGAGCAACAGTAACCAAACATCATGCTTATAAAGATTACCTCATCAGGGGACACATCCAAAATCTTTGATGCAGCTAAGAAAATGTCAGGAGCAGGCTTTAAGTTTTCAAATGCATCAGCAGAGACAATAGCATCAAACCTGTTGATATAACCAGAATAACACAAGAAAAGAATTATAAAAACTGCAATATAATTCAAAATTATAGTTAAGTCTCTTCCATAATTAAGCAGTACTCCTAGTTCATTAATATAATTTGACACAGGAAACAAAATAAAATAACAGAAGCCTGTAAAGATTAACATAAATGGCCAACTATATACTCCACAGCAAGTATAAAGTCGCAACAACTCCCATTTTTCAGCAGTTACAAGGTCTTCTATTGTACTAAGTAGTTGCAGAATAATCTAGCGACTTATTTTACATATGAACATTTAAGCTTACCAGAAGGAACTTTATGAATCACATTATCGTTTCATGATATAAATTATGAGATTAGTTGACAATGGTATCAACATGTTTCTTCTATTAACTTACATTGATAATTCCAAGCCAGCAGCTGCTAAATTGGCATCAACTTTAATGCGATCAGCACTAGACGCAACAGCAACTTTGAGGCCTTTGTTTTTACACTATTGTTCACCACCAGAAAATAAAGGAAATACTAAATTACAAAATAAGGCGACTAAACAGTTTTCTTGCTAGCATACCTGTACTATAAGCTCATAGGCACCAGGGAAACCTATACCAGAATTTGGCTTTGCGTACTACAAGAAGTGAAATATATTCACAGAATCATTCATAATGTCATGATAAATAAAGAAAAAGAACACATTAAGGAATTGTTAAACCACCTTATCCAGATATATTTCAAAAAATCTTTTCTTAGCCGCCTCGGGATTAAATCCCTGCACTCCCTTTACAGTAGCAACACCTCCTAAAAAGTTGGCTTCGCCTGATTCATATTTAAGGAGTGAATAGAATCAGATAACAGTTAACGGTGATTTATAACGAAACAGGGAAGGGGAAATAGTGAACTATGACAACTCCCATCGTGACAAATCATCGATGCAGAGGCAAGAATTATACCTGTGCCCATAAAAGGCACAAAATCTTCAACTGTGACTTGAACTCCCATCTCCGCGAAAACATCGACCGCCGCCAATCTCGACAGCTCTTCGCTGTTGCACAACACTCCGTCCATATCAAACAACACCGCCGAAACCCTTCCCCATTCTTCGCCAGTGTCTGGCGCGTTTTTCTCTTCCAATTTCACACACGCCTTCACCAATTTTCCGCCAACTCTCCTGCTCCCCCCACCCCATAAATTAGCGTGTCTATCTTTTCTGAGCAACTGACCCTCAATGATGAACATTGATCTTGAGTACATATTTCTTGTTCTCGTAGAGCAGATTGAGAAAGAACATGGCGGTGGTCTCAATGCCATGGAGAGATGGGAGGGTGGATTTTCGTTTAGTTGGAGCGGATTCGAATTTGTGGTTTTGGGACCTTATCAATTAGTAGCACTCTTGGACGCTACGCTTTATGACCGTTGAGGGCCGTTGAGGGCAAGGGTGTTCGTAAAACCGAAAAAATTAAAAAATCGAACTGATGACATTCGGTCTATTTGGTTTGGTCCAAAAAAATTCGATTTGATTTTTGATCTAAAATTTTAAAAATTCGGTCTATTCGGTTCGGTTCTGGATAATCAAAACCGAATAGACCGAAAAATTCTAACAGACCGAATTTTAATTAAAAAAATAATATATTAATTATATTATATATATTAATATGTTAATTATATTATTTATATATATAGTAAAAAAATAAAACCTAAGTAAAATCTAAGTGAACTTTCTTTTTAAGTTTATATTGTGTAAAATTTTAAATTGTGGTGAATTTTAAGTTGTGGTTAACTTTTTTATTAAATTCATGTTGTGGTGAACTTTTTGGACCGAATCGAATTATTCGGTTCGGTCCATAGCCTAAAAAAATTCGGTATATTCGGTCCGGTCCAAAATTAAACCGAACCGACCAAATAGACCGAATTACCACCCCTAGTTGAGAGCGGACAAATTACGCGTGTTGTTTTAATTTTTTTAATTTTTTTTAATTAGATGTAAAAATCGACCTTTTTTTAATTTGGCTCGTAACGATAAAGTACGACCTGTAATATTTCAAAGAAATAATACTACAGCTGTATTCGATAAAAAAAAAATTATGCTTTTAGTTACTATATTGAAGGAATGTATATAATTAATACTATAATTTAAAATAATAATAATAAATTATTAATTGTAGCACGAAGGGATTAATTACTATCCTAATAATCAAGGTCATTTACTTTTCTATGTATCCAATATTATAGTATTAGTTTTTAGCACATAAATCGAGGCTTATTCGTTGTTTATTTTTTATATTAAAAATATCGGGTAATCCATTCGATTTGGATTAATATGAGTTTCTAGATATTTTATGTGTTTAAATAAATCCACCAAAATTAGTGGATTTACATGGGATAAAACTAGAATATGTTTTTTTTTTTTTCAGAAAAAAGAGGAATTTCATTGATCACTAAAAGTTACATGATTAAATATAAGTGTGAGTTACACCTAGAAAAAACTAGAATATGTTTAAAATGGAAAATTGGACAATATGTTTAAATGAACCCACTCCTTTTTCAACTCAACCCAACAAGTAAATATATGTTTAAATTGGACAATATATTTGGATTTTGTGATTGAGTTGGGTGGATTTAGTCCAATGGGACTGAAATCCCACATTATCCTTTACATGCTGGATAAATTGATCTTAGGGTAGGAGGTGGGTTTATTTTGTCCTACTGATAAAATTACCAAATTATCCCCCATTTTTGTTCTCATTTGCAATCACCACCTCCCACCAACCATCTCACTTCACGACCTACGGCTCCTCCACCAGAAAATGTTGTCGAAATCCATGGAAACCCACCAACTCACGCCGGAAAATCAAAATTTATAATGTAGGATATATTGTGTAAATTTGCTATTTTTTAATGGAGGATATATTGTGTAAATTTGAATAATATATAAGGGTAAATCTGTAATTTACAATATATATTCAATTTAAAATTTTAAAATAAATATTAAATTCTCTTTTTTAGTCCCAAACATATCCTTACCATCCAAACACAATCAAAATTTATAATCCAATTTAATTCAGTTCTATATGGTCCAATCTCATTTAATTCAATCCTAAATAATCTATTCAGTCCAAATAACCAAATGGGCATCATCTCATAACATTAAATTAATAAAAAAATAAAAATTATTAATTTAAAAATTATCATTTTTAAAAAAATATTATCAATCACCAATTTTTTTAAAAAATGATAAAATTTTATTAAAGTGATTATTACTTCTTTAAAATATTTTCACATATTATTATAATCTTATCACCTTTTTTTTTTAATCTCATATCATGAGATGGTCTGGAAAAGAAATTTTCAAATAAAACAAATAATGTGATAAAGAGAAAAGAAAAATAATATTTTTAATACAAAATTATATTCCATCCGCTACTTTATTTCAAAATATATTTATCTAAAAAAATAATAAAATAGTTTTTTTTAAATACATTTGTTCAAAAACTGGAATAAAGTAACATATATATATATATATATATATATATAAGTAGAATAGAAAAATTTTTGTGTGATGAACCAAAATGAAAAAACATATACTATAATCCCTTTACTCCACAATTATTCGCACGTTTAGAAAGAACAATTATTATTTGAGTGCGTAAAATTATAGTACTTCTTATGTTCTAATATAATTTTCACACTTTTTTTTTATGGACGTCCCATTTTTTTTCACACTCCAAAAAAGGAAACAATTCACACTCATAAAAGTCAATAAAATATTTTTTTAATATTTTATTATTTAACTTCACATATTTCATTTTTTCTAATATGTGTGTACAAGTCAACATATAAAAAAAATTCCAAAACGAATGGAGTATAAATTTATGAGCATGCGTAATTTTTCTTGATAGTGTACCAAACAGATAAATAAGAAAGTGTGCTAATAATTAAAGGATGAAGAAAGTATATAAAAATAGAGAAAATTTATTAATAATTTAATTTAATTTAATATATATATATATAGTGGATAAACAAATATGGCAATGGACAAAAACAATACTCTCTCCATCCATAAAACTACCTTCCACTTTCTTTTTTATTTATTCACAAAAATTTCTCCCTTGTCCCTTATTTGAAAACAATCTACACTCTCAAACAAAAATTTAGACGCATAACAATACTATTTTTTAAGGAGAATCAGTAACTCTACAATAATTTGAGAATTAAAATTGTATTATTATATAAATATTATAATTTTATACCCTAAATTATATAATATTTATAAAATAATTTTTATTTTTCGAGTCTACCGAGTCGAGTCAAGCTTGTTAAACAAACAAGTTTTTTTTTTTTGAGCTCGATTTGCCTCGTTTAACACATCGAATCGAATCGAGTCGAGTTTTAACGAAAAGCCGAGCTCACAAGTAGCTCATTTAGTTTAACAGGTCGATTATAGTTGCGTGGGATTAATTTTTTGGGTATCATTTCATTTATAGGCGTGCAAATGTAATTGCACAATACAAACCAATTTGATCAAACCCATAACTGTTACATGACAGCTGGGCTTAATGTTATATAATCGTTGTAATGACACTTCATCTACATACAAACCTGTAAATTGACAAGTTTTGTACTAATACAAGAGATATTGCTTATTAAATTTTCTATATATATTTCATTATATGATTCCACACAATTTATATATCAATTCCAGCGATTTATTTGATGATCTTAGTAAGATTTCAGCCACATTAACTATATATTTTGTAAAGATCATCAAAACCTAACAAAAAAGAATTTATCTCTACCATACTGATAGTCAAATAAAACTAAATTAAATTTAACAACACCTAACAAATTTTTTTTTATCTCTGTCCTATCGATAATCAAATAAACCTAAACTAAATTTAACAAGTAAAAGAAAATTTAGATTATGAGTTAAAACTTGTTTTTAAAATTTTGTGCATGAAAGGTGTAAATTAAGTATAATTCACAAAATAGAACTATAATGATCATATATGTCCCCATACCATGATTTAGTTAAAAGTATAAATATTTTTTACACTTGTCCTGATAAGTAGTCTCACTATAAAATTTTGGGTCGATTTAATTTGATTTTTTTCTTTTGTTGCAAAAATTGATTAAAATTAAATTTTAAAAAGTGACTGAAATTAAAAAGGTAAAAAAAAAAAGATTGGTCTTGAATCAACCTTAAATTAATTATAGGAGGTACGCTTATTGATATTTACTCATAGTAAAACATTTCATTTGTTTTTCTTTTGTCACATTTTTAAAAATGTTTCAAATGTTAATATTTATTACCAAATGCATCTCTTCCAATTAATTTGCAATTAATAGATACATAATTCCGATGCCACTTATATTGAACAATTAAACGAAAACTAATTGCTAATTGACTAAAAAAATTCAAAAGTCCCTTAATCATAGCTTTAATTAATTAATTCATTATTTCCCATACAAATTTACTTAATTACCTATGCAAATTAAATGAATGATTCTTATTATATGGAAATTAAGTAGATATATAAATAGTGTCACAATGAATTTCCATTGTACCATAGACCAACAACATATATATCTTATCTCACACACTAGCAAACATGTTTAATTCTTCATCTTCTTCTTCTTCCACCATTACATTCAACAACGCCCTCTCCAAATACTACGTCACCTTCGCCGGAACCACCGTGACGGACAAGGCCGCCACCGCCACCGCGTGGGTCAGGGACATCACCTCCCTCTACGGCGGCAGCCCCATGGTGGTGGGCCTCGACGTCGAGTGGCGGCCCCACCACATCAGCTACATGAGCAACAAATCCGCCACCCTCCAGCTCTGCATAGACAACAAGTGCTTAATTCTCCAACTTTTTTACATGGACTTTATCCCTGATTCAATCAAGGGCTTTCTTCTCAATCCCAATTTCACTTTTGTCGGGATTGAAGTAGGGGACGACGTTTCCAAATTAAGGAACGAGTACGGGCTGGATTGCAGCCGCACTATGGATGTCCGGGACGCCGCGAAGGCCCGTTGGCCTTGGATGTTTAGCAGGCCCGGGTTAAAGGATCTGGCGCGTGACATATGCGGGCTCAAGCCCATTCATGTTTGCAAGAGTAATTGGGAAGCATTAAGGGTGCTTAATGAATCTCAAATTGAGTATGCCTGCGTTGATGCTTTTGCTTCCTTCAAGATTGGCTACAAGCTTCGTTTCCATTGATCTTTATTTAAGTGGGTGTGTTTGCAAACACAATCATGAAAAAAAAAAATTTAAAAGAATAGTTTTGCAAAAAAAATTCCTATGCAATTTATGTTATGTTGGGTTTTTTTAAGTTTTGGGGATTTTTATTTTTATTTATGGAATGTGCTTCTATGATTAATGTTGTCTTCTTGATTCCTAGTTTATATTGGTTGTTTGGTTTTGTAATATTTATTTTATGCACTTTTGGATTTTAAAGTATATGGTTTTCTGATGGAGTTTTTGAAATTTTTATTGTGCACAAAAAATATTGTAGACTCTAAAATTTAATTTAGCATCTGGTGTAGGTTAATTTTCTCTAGAATATACACAGATATAAATTTTAAATTAATAGACTAAGGTTTAGGGTAAGAAATTTAATCATTGCATGATATTGTTTGGTCTGTCCATTTCAATTTATTAGATTATTGAATTTTGTACAAATCTTTGAATAAATTTTATGTAATTATTAATTATAAACACGGTATTACGTACGTTTATCATTGTGTTATTTATGTATGACATACCCATTTAAAGAATTATTTGTGGCATGTAGCTTTATGTAGTTTAATCCACGTATTTTATTGTTATATTGATAATATTCAAGTTTTCAGGACTCAGGTCTTAAATTAATTGTGTCTTTTTCACAATGTGATTTATATTTTTTTGTTGTTGGTTTGTTTACAAGTTTTATGTCTAGAAATGATCAGCCACTCTATTTAAAAATGTAAGTCATATTTTGTTAGTTATGAAGGATAAGTCCTATAAAAAAAATATTAGTGTTAGTGTAGTGTTACTGTTATATAGTTGTAAAATGCAATTTTTATATTATGAAAATAAAGTAATAATAATTAATATGACTGATCAACATCCAATGCCCAACCCAAAGGTCATATAACAGTAGTCTCAGATGTAATGTAAGAGTTGTGTTAGATCTAGAATTGTTATTCGAGTCGACCGAACTCGAGTAGTGCAGGCTTGACTTGGCTTGTTTAGGTTAAATTAACCAAGAGCTCGAGCCCAAGCTCAAAATTTATGAGCAACATTTGATTAAGCTCGTCAAAGCTCGACATGAGCTCGAATATCCTGAAAAAATATATTTATCTGATACTATATCAACAACTTTATAATTCAAGGTGTTCGCATATTTTAATAAGGATAAAACTATGCAAATATAAAATAATATAAAATATGTATATATAAAAAATTAATTTTTATTATAGTTATTTTTACAGAAAAAATAGTATTTTTTGTTGTTTAATAAATTGCAAAAACATCATCAACACTTTTTTTTTAAAAAAAATTATATGTGTATTGCTGTTGATTTTAGTTTTTGAAGTTTTAAACATGCATATTTTGTGCAAGATACATACATGCATATTTTGGGCAAGATACATACATGCACATTTTGTGCATGATCCGAACATGCACATTTTGAAATTATTTTTGTCCATCTCAAAACTCGTCTTTAATTAAAATTTCTTTTAATATGCATTTATTCTCTTAACTATATTTTGTGAAGAAATTCAATTGTCAATTTAAAAAAAAATCATTTAATTATCATGAAACTATTTGAAAGTTTTGAAATATCAAATATTTGATGATACATATTAAGAATTAAATGACATCTCAAACAATCAACCCCGCGTAACACAAAAATATAGAGCTGATCAGGATCCAATTGTTAATTTCAGGCCTAACGGTCATATAACACTACTTCCAACAGTCATGTTGAATCCAATGGGGTGGTGTAACCCACTCACATTTCTACGCCTATAAATTAAATGACATCACAAACAATCAACCCCGCGCAATCACATAAACAGAGAGCTGATCAGGATCCAATGGTTAATTTCTGGTCCAACGGTCATGTAACACTAGTTTCAGCTGTCATGCAAGAGTTGTGGGTTGGATCTAATGGGGTGGTGTAGTCCATTCACATATCCACGTCTGTACATTAAATGACATCCCAAACAATCAACCCCCCGCAATCACAAAAGCAGGGAGCTGATCAGGATCCAATTGTTAATTTCAGGCCCAATGGTCATTTTCCAGCTCTCATGCAAGAGTTGTGGGTTGGATTTAATAGGGTGGTTAGTCCACTCACATCTCTATGTCTGTAAATTAAATGACATCCCGAACAATCAACCCCCTCGAAATCACAGAAGCAGAGAGTTGGTCAAGATCTAATTGTTAATTTTAGGTCCAATGGTTATATAACACCAATTCCAATTGTTATGTAAGAGTTTTGGGTTGGATACAATGAGGCGGTGTAGTCCACTCACATTTCTACGCCTATAAATCAAATGACATCCAAAACAATCAATCCCGTGCAATCACAGAAGCAGAGAGCTAATAAAGATCCAATTGTTAATTTCAAACCCAACGACCATATAACACTAATTTCAGCTTTCATGGAAGAAATGGGGTGGTGTAGTCCACTAAGACTATAAATTAAATGACATCCTAAACAATTAACCACATGCAATCACAGGAGCAGAGAGGTAAAGAATGAACGCATGTTGCATGAGATGGTGATCAATGGACATCTAAAAGTTGTCGCCATATTCAACCTCTGTCTCTATGAAATCTGTATGGATCTCTAATTTGGTTTAAATTCCATACAATCCTTCAGTTACTGACATAACAGTACATGATGATGAATTTAATTTATATTTTACAGTTGGATTCAAGCCCTAATTTCTTAATTTGCAAAACCTAATTTATAATGTGGATGCGAAACTGATTTCTTCAAAGAGCATGTCCAGCATCGTTTGATAGTTCACCCTCCCACGCTGATGCAAGTAAGGTTCATCTGTATTCAATTCAACCTCAAGAGTTTTTACTTAGTAATAAATGTTAGCAATGCTTCAATCCTTTTTTTATTGTTTTGTTAATTCCAACCTCTGGTTCCACCTCAGAGAACAGCCGACATTTATTCTAGTGGCTCCTCAACAGTTTTCGTCCAACACGGAATGTTTTCTCATCGGAAAATAGCTGGCGTTTATTGCAGTGGCACATTTTCCTTCTCCTGTGACGAATTATAAGATACCATGTACAAAGTTTTTCTTTGAATTCCTCAAGGTTGATTTGATTGTTAGTATGTTTTCCTTTACGCCATTCATAAGAAAGACTCAGTTTTTATTAATTAAAGTTAAAAAAAAAATGGTATTGTATGCATATAATAAACTGAATTGTTTCCTTTATGTAATATGATTCTAATTTCCACTTGTTAATAACTACTTCTGCACGCAATTTCATTTGGCCAGATTGTTGTACTCATCTTGCATGATAAATAATTGACATCATAAAGTATCTTGCAAATATAAATATGTATATATAAAATATTAATTTTTATTATAGTTATTTTTACTGAAAAAATGAGTTTTTTTTTTGCTGTTGAATGAAGTGTAAAAAAATTATCAATAATTTTCTTTTATTTTTTTTTCTATTTGTGTATTGTTGCTGGTTTTAGTTTTTGAAGCTTTAAACATGCATATTTTGTGCAAAAAAACATAAATGCACATTTTGTGCAAGATCCGAACATGCACATTTTGAAATTATTTTTTGTCCATCTCGAAACTCGACTTTAATTGAAATTTCTTTTAATATGCATTTATTCTCTTAACTATATTTTGTGAAGAAATTCAATTGTCAATTTTAAAAGAAAAAAATTCAACTAATTACCATAAAATTATTTGAAAGTTTTGAAATATCAATTATTTAATGATATATATTAAGAATCTCATCATGAGTATCGATATCACTTGTATTATATTATTATTTAGGAATATAAAAAAAAATTGCTAAGATTATATATATTTAATTAATATAAAAAATATACAGTGTTATAATATTTAATTTTAATGGACCCAGCCTTAATTTAAGGTCCAACGGTCATATAGCTCTAATTCCAACTGACATGCAAGAGTTGTGGGTTTGATTCAATGAGGTGGTGTAGTCCACCCACATTTCTACGCCTATAAATTAAATGACATTCCAAACAATCAACCCCGCGCAACACATAAACAGAGAGTTGATTAGGATCCAATTGTTAATTTCAGGCTCAACAGTCATATAACACTAATTCCAGCTGTCATGAAAGAGTTGTGGGTTGGATCTAATGGGGTGATCTAGTCCACTCACATCTCTACGTCTGTAAATTAAATGACATCCCAAACAATCAACCCAACAAAATCACAAAAGTAGAGAGCTGATCAGGATCCAATTGTTAATTTCAGGTCCAACGGTTATATAACACTAATTCCAGCTGTCATGTAATAGTTTTGGGTTGGATACAGGGGCAGTGTAGTGCACTCACAATTTTACGCCTATAAATTAAATCACATTTATTAGCGTGTCTTATCTTTTCTGAGCAACTGACCCTCGATGATGAACATTGATCTTGAGTACATATTTCTTGTTCTCGTAGAGCAGATTGAGAAAGAACATGGCGGTGGTCTCAATGCCATGGAGAAATCGGAGAGGGGATTTTCGTTTAGTTGGAGCGGATTCGAATTTGTGGTTTTGGGACCTTATCAATTAGTAGCACTCTTGGACGCTACGCTTTATGACCGTTGAGAGCGGGCAAATTACGCGTGTTGATTTAATTTTAATTATTTTAATTAGATGTAAAAACCGATCTTCTTTTAATTTGGCTCGTAACGGTAAAGTACAGCCTGTAATATTTCAAATAAATAATACTACAGCTGTATTCGGAAAAAAAATTATGCTTTTAGTTACTATATTGAAGGAATGTATATAATTAATACTATAATTTAAAATAATAATAATATTAATAATAATGAATTATTAATTGTAGCACGAAGGGATTAATTAATTAATATCCTAATAATCAAGGTCATTTACTTTTCTATGTATCCAATATTAGCACATAAATCGAGACTTATTTGTTATTTATTTTTTATATTAAAAATATCGAGTAATCCATCCGATTTAGATTAATATGAGTTTCTAGATATTTTGTGTGTTTAAATAAATCTACCAAAATTGGTGGATTTACATGGGATAAAACTAGGAAAAAAAAATTAAAAAAAAAAAAGGAATTTCATTGATCACTAAAAGTTACATGATCAAAATATAAGTGTGAGTTACACCCAGAAAAAACTAGAATATGTTTAAAATGAAAAAATTGGACAATATGTTTAAATGAACCCATTCCTTTTTCAACCCAACCCAACAAGTAAATATATGTTTAAATTGGACAATATATTTGGATTTTGTGATTGAGTTGGGTGGATTTAGTCCCAAACATATTCTACAATCCAAACACAATCAAAATTTATAATCCAATTTAATTGAGTGTTATATAGTCCAATCTCATTTAATTCAATCCTAATTAATCTATTCAGTCCAAACTCCAAATAACCAAATGAACATCATCTCATAACATTAAATTAATAAAAAAATAAAAATTATTAATTTCAAAATTATCATTTTTAAAAAATATTATCATATTTTATTAAAAATCAATCACCATTTTTTTTAAAATGATAAAAAATTTATTAAAGTGACTATTACTTCTTTAAAATATTTTCACATATTATTATAATCTTATCACCTTTTTTTTTCAATCTCATATCATGAGACGGTCTGCAAAAAAAAATCAAATAAAACAAATAATGTGATAAAGAGAAAAGAAAAATAATATTTTTAATACAAAATTATATTCCATCCGCTACTTTATTTCAAAATATATTTATCTAAAAAGATAATAAAATAGTTTTTTTTAAATACATTTTTTCAAAGACTGGAATAAAGTAATATATATATATATATATATATATATATATATAAAAGTAGAATAGAAAATTTTTAGTGTGATGAACCAAAATGAAAAAACATACTATAATCCATTTACTCCACAATTATTCGCACATTTAGAAAGAACAATTATTATTTGAGTGCGTAAAATTATACTTCTTATGTTCTAATATAAGATACATACATACACATTTTGAAATTATTTTTGTCCATCTCAAAACTCGTCTTTAATTGAAATTTCTTTTAATATGCATTTATTCTCTTAACATATTTTGTGAAGAAATTCAATTGTCAATTAAAAGTAACAAATCTGAAACCCCTGGATCTTCCAGTCTCACGGTCATTAATGATCTTCGATTCCATGACCTCGTCATACTGAGAAAAGGCCTGCTCGAGTGACTGATCAGTGGTGGCCCAAGCCAATCCACCTACAAAACATCTAAATTCGACATCAGCGGCGGCCATTGGAAGAGAAGGCAAGAAGGGGGTGTAGAAACAAATAACCCGCCTCCAATTTGAGCTGATTGCGTTGGGTGTTATTTGATTTATTTATTTATAGGCGTAGACAACCCGATTGGTTCATGACACCTGGAATATGACCGTTTGGATCCTAAAATTTCATAATATAAAAATTGCATTTTACAACTATATAACATTAACTATTTTTTATTTTGTTTTATTACTTTAACATAAATTTTCAATGAATTTCAACCATCTAGTATTAAATTAGTGTAGATTCTTACAGAATTACAAACCGAAAATAAAAAATTATTTTAAATACTTTTCATAAATTGAAAAATATAAAAAACTATTAAAAGTAGAACTAAAATTTTTCAATGTGTTTGGTGTTGTTCATATTAAAATTTAGATATATAGTATTTCAAAATAATTTTAACTTGAAAATCAATTTAAAATCTATAACTCTGAAATTGTAAAATATTTGAGAATTTAAATATGAATTGAAACATTATTGAATTAAAAATGGATTTTCAAAATATACAATATAACACGAAAAAATAATTAAAACTAATTGTATGAATTTTTTATATACTTAATATTTTCATCTTTAAAGCAAGTTGTGTAAATGGTGCTTGGCGGTCGGCGGGTGGTCGACCACCTTCAAGCGCCAAGACCGCCTAGGCGGTGCCTAGGCGGCACCTAGGCAGCGCCAAAGTTTTTAATATATTTTTAATTATTTTTAATAAAATTCTACTAATATTAAATTTTTTTTTAATAAAAATGTACATTTCACAATAAATTATAAACTTAAAACATAATTAATAATTTAATACCCAAATGCATTTTTCACAAAATACAACAAGTCCATAAAATACTAAAAACCATCATAAAATGACATTGTTCATCTTCTAAACAAAACACAAAAATAATTAGATATTAATTACTTATTATTAGTTTTATTACTTATTAGTTATTAGATATTACATTATTACTATATTAGTATTACTTTAATTATTAATTTATTAATTGTTTAAATTTAAAAATTAAAACTTACTAAATAGTACATAAATAACATAACATAACAAAAAAAAAAAAATCCGCCAAAATCCGCCGTAACCCGCCAAAATCCGCCGTAACCCGCCAAATCCGCCATTTGCTTGGCGCCGCCGAGGCCGCCTAGGCGCCGTCAAGAGCCCTGACCGCCTTTTTTCACCGCCGAGGCCTAGGCGTCGGCGGCCGGGTGCCGCCAAGCGCCTAGGCGGCCGCCATTTGCATCAATGAAAGCAACACACATACACTAAAAAACATACAATTTCAAGCTAAAGTAGAGAATGAGTATGAAAATACAAACATTCGGGAACACTCGTCCTTATTAGTACAAAGCCTACCTTGCCACTCCATATTGAATCTTTTCTTCAAGGAATGAAACCACATTCATTACATAGCGGATTGCTGTCAAAAATCATCTTTTTGGGTTGCAAAATCAGGTGAGATTAGCATATAGTAAAGAAAATAAGATTAATTAGAAAAAATAAACTTCAAGAAATTAATTCATGATACGTTCCCATATCAATTTTGAGATCAATCTACTGATTAGTTAAGACACTCATCTACCTTTAATTAAAATGTAACTTCAAAATTGTTCATGGTACGTAAAATAAAGGAAGAGAAACACATATCAAATCATAATTGTTGAGAAAAAATGCAAACCAAATCCCAGTTCTTGAAGAAATTTGGGTAAAGACCCAATCCTACTAATATAAAGGACATAATTTAGTTGCCAGCCCATAATTTATGGACAATTTATAATACAAAAAAACTAATTCTCACTTCTAATACAAACTTACATTTTAAATTTTATAATAATTATTAATGTACGAAAAAAAATTATATCTAAAAAAAATCAAAATATTTTTTATAGGACTTGTTTGGACACAATTTGCATTACTTACGTTTTTCTTACTAACATATCCTTAATATTAATAAAATAATGACATACATTTTTAAATAGATTGTGCAAACATTTCTATAGATAAAAAATTTTTCTAAACAATAAACCAACAATAATTAAAAAACACATGTTATCACGTTGTCAAAAAGACAACTATTAATTCAACACATGAAATAGGTACAACCCAAATAAATGTTCCATCTTGAAAACTTAAGTATTATCCATATAACAACAACATATGTGGATTAAATTACATAAAGCTACATGACATAAATAATTTTCTAAATGTCAAACTTGTCATACATAAATAACCAAAATGGTAAATGTAATACCATCTTTTATAATAATTACATAATTTGTTTCAAAAATTTAATTGTATAAAATTCAATAATCTATCAAATTGAAAAATCCCAATCCAAAATAATGGAGTACAATGACTAAATTACTTACTCCCACAAAAAAAAAAAAAAAAAATTGGGTTAATATAGACTATAGACTAATGCTCATCTGACTCTTGAATCTCTTAATTTAACACTTCAAATTTATTTCTGTGTTCCTATATTTTCATATGATGCAGTTCATTTCTTGAAAAACATGCACAAGATGCCACATCAGATTTTATAATTTAAAGTGTACCATATTTAGTGTGCGTACAAGTACACATTTTAAAAACACAGAAAAATAATGTACTTTTAAATCCAAAAGTGCATAAATATAAATATTACACAAGCAAAACAACAATACAAAACAACATTAATCATAGAAGCATATTTATTACATAAATAAAAATAAAATACTCCAAAACTTAAAATAACACGATTTAACATAAATAAGTTATGCGTGTGTCTGCAAACTCAATAAAATTGCATAATAATTTTTTATAACAAGAGCAGATGTCTTACACTCGTACGATACATAGAAATTATCGGAACACCAAATTTGGGAATGTAACTATTAGGGGTTGAAGTTGTGGGGGAGAAGAGATTATAGTACTAGGAATATGACCGTTTTTTAAGGAGAGAGAGAAAATGTATTACACTTGAAGAGTTGCTGAGAATGTGAGAAACGCGTTTTTCACATTTAATTGTTCACAGTTCCAGCCCATTACACGACACCTGGAGGCTGGAATATGACCGTTTTTTAAAGAGAGAGAAAACGTATTACACTTGAAGAATTGCTGAGAATGTGAGAAACGTGTTTTTCACATTAAATTGTTCACGTTCCAGCCCATTACAAATGACACCTGGAAATTGGAATATGACCATTTGGATCTTAATATGTCATATTAATTGTTCATACTTAAATTTCCTAATATAAAAATTGCATTTTACAACTATATAACATTAATTATTTTTTATTTTATTTTATTACTTAAAATAAAATTTCAATGAATTTCTCGAGTGGATGGACCATCTAGTATTAAATTAGTGTAGATTCTTACAAAATTATAAACCGAAAATAAAAAATTATTTAAATACGTTTTAAGTGTTAAAACAATCATAAATTGAAAAATATAAATACTATTAAAAGTAGAACTAAAAATTTTCAATGTGTTTGGTGTTGTTCATACTAAATTTTAGATAATATTTCAAAATAATTTTAACTTGAAAATCAATTTAAAATCTATAACTCTGAAATTGTAAAATATTTGAGAATTTAAATATGAATTGAAATTATTGAATTAAACATAGATTTTCAAAATATATAATATAACACTGAAAAATAATTAAGACAAATTGTATGAATTTTTTATGTACTTAATATTTTCATCTTTAAATAATAATCATTGTTATATATTTTGAAAAGAGTAAGTCTCTTGTATACCAGGTGCACCGTGCAACTCAAGTATATTTTTAAAAAGATACATTATTAAAGATACACTTTTCAGTAATAAGTGCAACTTTTCAGTAATATTTTGTGTAACTTTTAAAAATAAATTTGAATTGCACGGTGCACTAGATACATCTAAGACTAAGCCTTCTTAGCAACAGAAGTACACTAAAAAACATACAATTTCAAGCTAAAGTAGAGAATGAGTATGAAAATACAAACATTCGGGAACACTCGTCCTTATTAGTACAAAGCCTACCTTGCCACTCCATGTTGAATTTTTTCTTCAAGGAATGAAATCACATTCATTACACAGCGGATTGCTGTCAAAAATCATCTTTGGTTTGCAAAATCAGGTGAGATTAGCATATAGTAAAGAAAATAAGATTAATTAGGAAAAAAAACTTCAAGAAATCAATTCATTGGATGATCTACGCAATGCAATCGCGTACCAATTTTGAGATCAATCTATTGAAGGACTATAAGGGTATTAACTATTTAGTCCATCAAACAAAACACATCCTGATTGGTTAAGACACTCCTCTACCTTTAATTAAAATATGAGTAAGTCTCTTGTACACCAGTTATACGGTGCAATTCAAGTTCATTTTTTAAAAGTTAAACAAAATACTACTAAAAAGTTACAAAACTTATTAATGAAAAATGTATCTTTCATAGTTTAACTTTTCAGTAATAAGTTGTGTAATTTTTCAATAATATTTGTTTAACTTTTAAAAAATGAATTTGAGTTGCACCGTGTAACTGGTGCATATATATAAGACTAATCCTTAAAATATAACTTCAAAATTCTTCATGGTAAAATACCGGAAGAGAAATACATATCAAATCATAGTTGATGAGAAAAAATGCCAACCAAATCCCAGTTCTTGAAGAAATTTGGGTAAAAACCCAATCCCACTAATATAAATAAAGGACATAATTTAGTTGCCAGCCCATAATTTATGGACAATTTATAAAAACAATCGCACATGATTTGGGAGGTGTTCGTTGGAACCTTTAGAATGTAAAAAACGGTAATTAAGTTATAGTGTATGTTTTGAAATTATTGTACTATAATTCTGATTATCGAAAACATCACCTACTTTTTGATACATGACTTTAATTTTATACAATTTTATTCATATATCTTATTCTTACAATTTTACCAAGCATCCTTTAATAAAAAAAAGTCGACCATTAGAACACATGTTATTATAGTTTAAAATATAAGTTTTTGATTGAAATAACTCAGCCAAAAATAAATACTACTTTTTTATAGATAGAATATTAAATGCAAAAGGCATAACTAATTAAACTAAAAAAAAGGTCCGAAATAAATGAAGCCGGGTACTTTACTACAAATTTAGATAACTATACACAATTTCTAAAAGCTATCCAAATAACTAAACAGCCAAACTAACAAAAAATATTAATTCTAACTTCTAATACAAACTTACATTTTAATTTTTATATATAATAATTATTAATGTACGTAAAACAAAAATTATATCTAAAAAAAATCAAAATATTTTTTATAGGACTTGTTTGGACACAATTTGCATTACCTACGTTTTTCTTACTAACTTATCATTAATATTAATAAAATAATGACATACATTTTTAAATAGGTTGTGCAAACATTTCTATAGATAAAAACTTGTTCTAAACAATAAAAAACCAACAATAATTTAAAAACACCTGTTATCACGTTGTAAAAAAGACAACTATTAATTAATTCAACACACGAAATGGGTACAACCCAAATAAATGTTCCGTCTTAAGTATTATCCATATAACAACATATGTTGATTAAATTACATAAAGCTACATGACACAAATAATTTTCTAAATATCAAACTTGTCATACATAAATAACCCAATGGTAAATGTAATACAATCTTTTATAAAAATTACATAATTTCTTTCAAAAATTTAATTGTATAAAATTCATTAATAATCAATCAAATTGAAAGATCCCAAATTTAGTGTACCATATTTAGTGTGCACAAGTACACATTTGAAAAACTATCAGAAAAACAATGTACTTTTAAATCCAAAAGTGCATAAATATAAATATACAAACTCGAAATCAAGAAGACAAAATTAATCATAGAAGCATATTACATAAATTAAAATAAAATACTCCAAAACTTAAAATAACACAATTTAACATAAATAGGATTTGAACGTGTCTGCAAACTCAATAAAATTGCATAATAATATTTTTTTTTTCAAAACTCACCTGCTTTTAGAATTTTTTTTTTCAATTTTCATGATTGAATTCGCAAACACGCACTTAAATAAAGATCAATGGAAACGGATCTTGTATCCAATCTTGTAGGAAGCAAAAGCATCGATGCAGGCATACTCAATCTGAGGTTCATTAAGCACCCTTGCTTCCCAATTACTCATGCAAACATGCTTGGGTTTTTTCATGTTGAGCCCGCATAGGTCATGCGCAAGATCCTTTAACCCGGGCCTTCTAAACATCCCGGGCCAACGGGCCTTAGCGGCGGCCCGGACATCCATGGTACTGCTGCAATCCAGCCCGTACTCGTTCCTCAGTTTGGAAACGTCGTCCTCTACTTCAATCCCAACAAAAGTGAAATTGGGATTGAGAAGAAAGCCCTTGATTGAATCAGGGATAAAGTCCATGTAAAAGAGTTGGAGTATTAAGCACTTGTTGTCTATGCAAAGCTGGAGGGTGGCGGATTTGTTGCTCATGTAGCTGATGTGGTGGGGCCGCCACTCGACGTCGAGGCCAACCACCATGGGGCTGCCGCCGTAGAGGGAGGTGATGTCCCTCACCCACTCGGTGGCGGTGGCGGCCTTGTCCGTCACGGTGATCTCGATGGTGGTTCCGGCGAAGGTGACGTAATATTTGGAGAGAGCACTATTGAATGTAATGGTGGAAGATGATGATGAAGAAGAAGAATGAAACATGTTTTCTTGTGTGTTGTTTGTTAGCTTGATTATTGTAAAATGGAAATGGATTGTGACACTATTTATATACAGATGTGTGCGGTTTGAATAATTAAGAACCATTCATTTAATTAATTTGCATAAATAATCAAATAAATTTGCATGGGAAATAATAATGAATTAATAATCAAAGTTATGATTGAGAGACTTTTGAATTTTTTTTAGTCAATTAGGCAATCAATTTCGTTTAATTGTTCAATGCAAGTGACATCAGAATTATGTACTCTTATTAGAAGAGATGTATTTGGTAATAAATATGAACATTTGAAACATTTTTTTAGAATGTGACAAAAAAAAAAAAAAACACATGAAATGTTTTACAATGAGTGAATATCAATTAGCGTACCTCCTGTAATTTAATTAATTTAAGGTTGATTCAATCCTTTTTTTTTTACTTTGTTAATTTTATTCACGAGGTGTCCGATCAAAATCACATGATTTTTAATTTCATTTAAATTTAATTTTAATCAACTTTTACAAAAAGAAAAAGAAAAATCAAAATCGATCCAGAAGTTTAGTTGGACTACTTATAAGGGCGAGTGTGAAGAAATAATTTATACTTTCAACTAATTATGACATGAGAACATGTACGATCGTTATAGTTCTATTTTGTGAATTATACTTAATTTTGGGTCAGACCTACAATAATTTTTCTATTCTACATTTGTCAAAAATTTTATTTCATCTGTCTATTATTTTCAAGTCTTTGAATAAATGCGTTTTAAAAAAAAAATTTATTAACTTTTTAGATTAATGGATGAATAATATTTTCAAATAAAATTGATATTGAAAAGATATTGTATTTTTTTGGTGTGAAATTTATTATGGGATGTGAAAGTTATTAAGAATGAAGGAAATATAATTTTTATACTAAAATTATTAATTTTTTTCTCTCTTCGTCACATTATTTATTTTATGTTACACTATTTGTTTTAATATATATGCCCAAATCAAATAGGAAAAAGTAATAAATATAAAGGGCATATTTTATCTTAAAAGTAAAAAAAGATCAATTGTTTAAAAATTATAAAATTTACACCTTCAAAATAAATTCAGAATGAATGTGCTATCTCTATATGTAATTGTCTCTAAAATATAAAAAGTGAGCTTTATATAAAAATAGTTCATGATAAACTTATCATGTAACTGTTTTAAAATATAAAATTTTAGATCAAGTATATCAAAATATCTATTACGTATATCAAAAATTGATATTAATAAAATCTATAACAATTATAGCATAATATTATTCACCCCAATTTTTAATATTTCTAATAAAATTTTCGATACTCCTAATTAAATATTTAATATTTTAAAACTAATTCATTATATCTATCAATTATTTTCATACAAAATTTTGTCAAATTATAATCGAAGAGTATTTTATTAAAACGCGTGAAAACACGAAGCTGCCTTTTTATATTTTTTACGGAAGAGTGAGTATGGAAGTTATCCGTCGGAGATAATCAAAGTAATTGTAAAGGGCATTGACCAGATCATACCAAACCTTCAGACATTCTTCTTCACTTTGCTGGTGACACAATTTAATGGTATGTTAATCTCATCCTTTCTATAATAAACACTACTTGATTTTCTTCATCTAAAAACCCTAATCTGCGCATGGATTTCACATTCTCAATACCTCGATTCATCTTTCTTTCCCCCCCCTGATTTCCGCAATTATTTAATTTTTTTAAAGATGTGTAATAAATCAAGAAGGGAAAGCGTGGAGCTAGATTATGCTTTCTGAAATTGTAGTGAAGCTTATTTCTTCTCTTTGGAAAGTTTTCCTTAAAAAAAAAAAAAAAAAAAACCCAATTTAAAATTTCTTAATTTAAATTTTTGAAAATGAAAATGAAATTCAAATGCGTCTCTTTATTTCAATTTTTTTTATGTTTTCTGGTGTGTGATGGCTCATTTGTGGGGTTACTACACTGTGTGGATTACAGCTGATGTAATATCTAATTTCTATTTGCACATATGCACGCAGATGTGTGTGTTTGTGGGCAAATGCACCAGTTAGGCATAGAGTATATCCTTGCATTTGTTGCTCCTACCATACTTGATAAGTTTCATGTCTTCAAGGCAGGGCACTAACTGCATTTTCGACTCCATGTCGAAGTATGATCAATCAGAAATCTGTGTCTACTTGCATTTGGTAGCAACTTCATCTATTGGATTTCACAATATCGTTATTATATATTAGTTGTTGTTTTGGAGCATGAGTCAGTTATATTCAAGTGCGAGTGATTTAGATTTAGACATTGATTTGGAGAGTGGGGGAACAAGTGAGGACGATGCAAGCAAAAGTCTATCGTTGGAGAATTCAACGAATCTATTGGGTAGGGTTTGTGAGTTATGCCGTTCCAAGTCACTAGGTGAATGTACTGATGGTGAGGAGTGTTCATGCTCATATGACAAATTAGTAATTTCTGATGAGATTTCTGCCAAGGACAAGGAGCAGTTTGGAAAGTTTAGGCAGAAGCCGACAAATTTTGGACACGAGAGAATAGACAAGGAAAAGGCTAAGAAGCAGAAGGCTGCAAAGCCATCAAAGCCCCCTCGTCCTCCAAGAGGTCCCTCACTGGACGCTTCGGATATGATGTTGCTGAAGGAACTCGCGGAGCTCAATGTGAAACGTAGACGGATGGAAAGAAGCAGGACCTTGAACAGAATAAAGAAAGAGAAGTCATCTTCATCAAGTACTAGTCTTTTCGCCTGTTTGCTGACTCTAATCTTTTTACTGGTGATTATCTTTCAAGGTAAGATATCCTGTTTTCTGAATGCTTGTCCTCTTTACTTTTTACATCTAATTGCAAAACACTTATCCACACCCATTGGTGTATGAAATATATCTTCTGTAATTTTTGGGTCTCACAAACCTCATATTTGCTTTGCACTCTTGTAATTTTTATATGCTCTTATTCCTTTTTCTCCTTGGAATGCGGATTATATGGCTATATATTCTTGAATGCCTTGTCTCTGTAAGCACTAAGCAGCCCCCATTGTACCAGCATCCTCCAAGTGCAAAGTCCTTTTTGTTGGCAAATCTTAAAGCAGTTTTATTATTGTTATTTTTATTATTATTATTTTACCTATGTCGTGATTTATCCTTGAAAGGACGATATTTTACATCATAATATGATCTTTCATTCTTGAATCTTCAGGACTCTTGGGTTCACGAACGTGATGCCAATGTGTTGCTGCACCCGTTTTCCATGTAAAGTATTGATTTTCCTCTTTTCAACTTTCAAATGTGTTTGTCCACGTAGCTTTGATTATTGCTGAAAACTTAAATAAGTAGTGTCTTGGGAATATATTAACATAACGAGGTCTGATTCTTCTTTGTCAATTTGAGCACAGATTGAGATTAATGCTGCCATATCTCTGTTTTTTTAGTGCAATCCTCATACTACGTTTTAGGCCTTAGATAAATGAAAAGAGTTCTGTGTGTTCTTTTAGGATATCCTTTGCACAGATAAGCTTGAACTCTCATTTTCTGGAATGCTGATTTCCTTAGATAGCGCCTTTTTTTAACCCTCGTAGCTTTCTTTTAAACCGTATAGTCAGTAGTATTAAACTCAGGATCTTGTAATATCACCGAGAGAATGCCATCTCTGTCTCATTTTTTTCGTCCACATTGGCCCCTCCAAAACCGCCTATTGCCACAGCATTCAGATTACTGCTCTTATCTAGGGATTCTTGTGTGGACTTCTTTGACCATCTAACTGTACCAATGAGAAATCTGTCTCTAATGATGTAGTTGGTGCGCGGTACAAGTCCTCAATATACTGTAATGTTCTTAGTTTTTGTCTTACTTTTCTTGCAGCTTTGTTGATCTTATAACAGCTTGGTGATTCTGAAAGCTTGGAAGGGAAGGCAATTCTGCTGTCTGAAATTGATTGCTAAAAATGAAAGGTTTTTTTTTTTTTTTTTTTTTTTAAAAAAATTCATTTCATATCGTGTTTACAGAATATCTAATGCGTTTGATTTTGGGACACAATTTTGTTAGAATTTGGCAAAAACGATCAGAATGTACAACTGTTTGGTCTAATGGCGCAATTTAAAGATCCAAGTCCCTTCAAATCTGGTTCAAGAATTACTTTTGGCTTTTAGGCACATATCATTTTTATTTTTATTTTTTAATAAGGTAGGATATAAGCTGTCTATTAGTTATCACCTTGTGATTTGATGGAGGTAAAAACGTTATATATTGTCCACAGAGACAAAGCTCATACCAGGTTTTCTTCCTTAAGGGTTGGCTGGGGGATGAATGGATCGTTTAATAGAGCAAGCTTGTTTCTACATTATTTTCTTCTTCTATTTGGCCACTTTTTATTATTTGTTAATCATCTTTTCATCCTTAAAACATAAATTACTACAATTTACAATTCTCTTGCATCTGAATACGCATACAGGCGATTT
This sequence comes from Prunella vulgaris, assembly GCA_026898435.1. NCBI lineage: Eukaryota > Viridiplantae > Streptophyta > Magnoliopsida > Lamiales > Lamiaceae > Prunella > Prunella vulgaris. The sequence goes on from JAPKLY010000006.1 coordinate 37,811, forward strand.
TAACATTGATCTCATATTTTTATAAACTAATTTTTCTTGTAACTAAGTTTCCTAATTTTTAAAATGTTGTAATATCAATCTAGTATTGACAATATATTGGGGTCTCAGCTAACTATCATCAGTCCGGTTGTGATGTACAACTCCGGAAATCCTGTAGAGCGACGACAAGAGCTTGCAACTTTATTAATATAATAACGCAAAAATAATCTGGTGAGTCTCACCTGGCCATTGAGCTTCTCGTTTTAGCGAGAGACCCAACAAAAATTGCACCAGATTAAAAACTTGTAAAATTTAATTCCCATGGAAAGAATTTATCATTATCTATTAGATAATTTTGCAAATTGCAATTTAGTCCGTCATAGTTGGTTTGAATGAGGTTCTGACATTATCAATCGCCAATTAAGTATAACTATTATACACATAAATTATCAATGTATTGCTTAATTTTTTTAATAGTGATAATTAATATGCATAATAATGATAATTTCATATATATACATATATATAACACTGATAGTGCTTTCAGGAAAATAGAAAAATGTTGAACGACAAAAAATCTATGTCTCAAAAGAAAAGGCATGTAGTCCAACAAAATCATGCCCTGACATTTAGGGGGAAAATAAGGAAAATATTAATAGGTTATAGTAGTTAAACGATCAGAAAAAGAAGAGATGAAACTTACACGGGAGAAGCAACGACAAAAGATCATAGATTTTTCTAATCACTCTGATGCATAAACCAACTGATTGTGAAATTGTAAAACAAGCAAACCAATCAGTCTAAGAAGAGAGTGGTGACAGTAAGAGCAAAAAGAAAGTCTTCGCATGCAGCTTGTATCCCGACGAAACACTCGTAAAAGCTTGTAAACCTAATTCCTAAAACTGAAGAGTTTTGGAACATAAAAGACCAAGGTCCTGCAGCCAGAATGATCAAGATTTTACGGGCTGTGCCTGGGGCCTCCACAGTCCAAGCCTGTACTTGTGGGTATACTTCAGTATCAGCTTTCTCTGTAAAAACAAAAAGAAATCACAACCCACAAGTTTATTAGCTAAATTTTGTGACTAGATATGCGAGGAGATTAATCCAACTGACGTAGTTCATACATTATTATAATATTATTACATAATTGAAGAGTTCAAATATAATAAACTTGACAAGGATGAAATGCTTTTTCATTAGAGCCATAAATAAATATCAATACAAGTGTTTTTTGGAAAGTTATCCATATTGTTATTGAAAAGTCACCCCTTTTACAAGTTGGCAAGTGGTAACTTTTTAGTAATAACAAAACTTTTCAACAATAACAAGGGTAATTTTTTAAAAGAACATTGAGTTGCATGGTGCATAAGAGACTCACTCTACATAAAATTGCATACTTTCTACAAATCCCACATTCAGATTACTACTACAATAAGTATAGTAAAACATAGAACTTTTCTGAAAACTAACCAATAAATTTGGAGTTGTTGGATATAAGAAAAATATCACTTAGAACAAACACTATATAAGAACAATTCATGGTGGTTCCTCTCTTCCACCCCAAAAACCTCCCACTAATTCCAAGAAAATATAACAAAACTAACAAGAGGGTGATAACGATAAGCAAATGTTCAGTATCACGCTTGGCATAAAGAAGAGCATCAGGTTCATCCAAATTTATCTCACGCATTGATGTCGTAAATGTATTCAGCTAATGATGCATTTGTTACTCACCCACCATCGCGGGATCTAGGAAGGAAAAATAAAATGAGTGCTGTATCAAAGAGAAAATGGAAAACCATCTGCCATGCATAAAACTCTGCAAGGTTAATCAGTACTCCTTCATAACAAACTTGCTCGGCAGCAGGGGGAAGCTTAACTAGTCTAAACAATCCAGCTAACCAGATTATTTCTTTTTTTAATCATTAATTGATTATGGACTTCTGAGTTCTGAGTATTGAAACATCATATACTGAAAAAAATAAAATCGAGTCGACTATCACAGTTTATCTTAAACAGTTAGTCGCAGATGATCCTTCAGATACAACCTAATACCAAAACAATCCCCACTCACCACAACACAATCACTAAATTTCACATTTGACCCCCAAATAGCATTACAACACCCAGCAATCCCATACTCCAGGGGGACATAAACCTAAACATATAAAGAGAATATTTCTTACATCTTTGCAGGGGATTCCGAGTCTCTTGAGCCTAATGGTTCGAGTGACTAGAAGCTTCTGTAGGTCTCCAATTTCAGATTCCAACTTCTCCACGTGATTCTCCACACCTCTCCCAACTCCTTTTAAGAACTCTGGTATCCCAACCTTCACTGCAATTTCAATCAGAATCTGTTTCTTAATCTCCAAAAGAAAGAGGCTCGAATGTACATTAAACAATCACAAATTTGAGATATGAAAGAACATCATCGGCATACCAAGGTAAGGGCTGGATTTGGAGGAAAAATTCGCAATCCTGGATACATAATTCGAATGTGCTGAGACCGAGTATAATCGGTTGCTCCATGTCAAGATTTGCCTTAGAGCCATATCGAAATGGGGAAATAATTTCAGGTACTCTTTCTCCGGGAAGGGAGCATTAACCCTAAAGAAACTATAATTAAAAAAACTACGAAGAAAATACTTCAATTTTCAGATCGATCGTCTCCGGGAGTCTACAGATTAGTTGGTGTCTTCAATTGTCGCCACATTCGTGAAGTACCTCTGTGTATCGCCCGTCTATTCGTGTGTATTTTGTTCGGTTTGGGAAGAGGATTGTCTTAGAAGATGGGGAGGGAGAAATGTGCAGAGAGAAGAGTGGTGGCTGCGCAAAGTAAACAAGGATGGGAAGAAAAATTAGGGTTTGTTTTATGGAAGGGTAAAAGTGGTATTTACTTGGACAGTGTAATTAGGGGTGAGCACTATTCGGTTTTAACCGAAAAACCGAACCGAACCAAACCGAAATAAGAATTTGGTTCGGTTAATTTGGTATTCGGTTCGGTTTTGGTTTTAAATATTTCATATTTTGGTTTTCGGTTTCGGTTTTGGTTTTTAAGATAAAAAAACCGAAAAACCGAAAACCGAACCGAATTTAAATATATATATAATTATATATGTATAATACTATTACTAAATATATAAATAAATTAAATAAATATTATATTACATATATATAATTACATTACATATAAATAAAAAAAACCCTAACCCTAACCCTAATCCTCAAATCAGTAAATTATCATTTCCAAATTTCCTCCCTCACCCTCACGGTCACGGCGTCTCACTTACAGAAATTCCCTCCCTTACCCTCACGCCGCTCACCACATTCCCATCTGTCGCTGTCCGCCTAAGCTCACGGCGGGCGGCCACCAAGTCACCACTTCCCCTCTCCCTATTTTCGCACACACAATTTTGACTAGTGATATTTCGGTTAATATGGTTTTGAACCAAAACCGAACCGAAAATTTCGGTTTCGGTTTTTAATGTATATGGTTCGGTTTTTGGTTTCTAATAATAATAAATTCGGTTAGGTCGGTTTTGGTGATTTGGTTCGGTTCGGTAACCGAACCGAGCCATGCTCACCCCTAAGTGTAATACTCCTAGGTAGTGTATTTATTAAAGAGGCTAGTGCAAATAACATTAGCCAAAAATAAAATTATGTCTTTTGAGTGAAAAAAACATGAATTAAATAGTTCTTATTGTTGCATTAAACTTCTGAAACTTAGATTACATATGGAATTTTATTTTTTAAATAATACCTCCTCCATCTCAATTATTTTTTCATATTTTTTACTTGAGAGATGTCCCAACTTTTTCTTTTAGATCTTTAAAAAAATGCTTTATGTTCACTAAAGATAATTTTTTTTTTTTAATATTTACCTTCAGATTCTCCTTTTTTTATAAACTTTATATTCACTATTATAAAAAAAAAGTTAGAACAGAGAGTATTTTACTATTCCATATGAAACTCCATTACATAACCATCCTCGTGGAACAATGTTAACTGCTTTAGTCTTAGTTTTAGTATGCACAAACTTGTAATTCAAGTGTATTTTAAATATATACATTAATTATTATAAAAAAATTATATATATTATTATTATTGAAAAATACATTTTTTTAAAATGATTTTTTAATAGTAACAATATAAAATTTCAATAATAATAAATATAACTTTTAAAAAATATGCTTGAGTTGCACGATCAATTGATGCACAAAAGATTTATCCTATATGTTATTTTGAGGACTCAGGGAAAGTTTCTTCTGTTTCAGTTTTAATATAATTTGGATAGATGAATTTGAAATCTGTGGATTTTACACACAAATAACCACCCTCTCTAAGGCCTCATTTGGTTCGTTAGATAAGCTAAGATAAATTAAATTATCTTATTTAATTTGATGTTTGGTATAATGGACAAAAACCCAAGATTAATAAAAAGCCTAAAACTAAAATTCAATTATCTTATGAATGGAAGATAATATTATCTTAGGTAAAAGATAAGATAATAATTCATTGTTTTTATCTTTATTAAAATACTCTTCTTATATTGAAAAGAAGAACCATAATTCACTTTATTTTTATTTATGATATAGAGGGTAAAATTGTCAATTGCATATGTTTTTATTATTAATCTTACAATCCAAATATTCAAAATGAAATTATCTTACACTACTAATTATCTTAATCCATCAATTCAAATATATTATTTAACTCCTAGATAATAATCTCTAGATTATAATCTTGTCTAATCTATCTTATCTATTGAACCAAATGAACCCTAAGTAAGTTAAAGCTCCATTTGGATGGGTGAATTTGAAATCCATGAATTTCACACACAAATAACCACTCTCTTGATGAATTTATAAATACTTAAATTCAATTTTATGTTTAAAATGGAGGAATTCTAAATCCTCTCCAAACCAATGTCATTTGTGAAATCCCTCTCTTCACATTTTCATCTCTCATTTTTCTTACTTTTTTTCCTTCTTTCCCATCATTTTATAATTCCTAACTTAAAATGTATGTTTTTTTACATGTATTTTTGTTTAAATCCATTCATTTTCAAATCCATCCATCCAAATTGAGTCTAAATGAATTTACAAATACTTAGATTTGAGTTATGTTTAAAATTGAAGAATTTTAAATCTTCTCTCATCTCTCTACCCATTTCTATCCCTGTCTCTCTTTTACTTTTTCTCTTCTTTCATTTCTTTATCACTTATAATTTAAAATATTTTTTTTATATATATTTATTAAAATTCATTAATTTTCAAATTTGTATATCCAAAGCCTTAAGGGTACGTTTGTTTTGGGATTAAGGTGGTCGTGGGAAGTCATGACTTTGAAATCTTGAGATGTGAAAACCTTGATGAATAGTAAAAGTGTGTGTTTGTTTTGGGATTTTAGTAGGGTAGGATGTTACTTTATGTCAAATCAAAGTGTGATAATGATTGATTTTATAGGTATAATAGATATTTTATGAGTGTTGTGTTGGAAAGAGTAATAATAGGTTTAATAGGTATTTTTAGGTGTGAATTGAATTTGGGATGTGAAATCCGGATGTTACATCCGAAACTCGTGTAGAGACATGATCGCAAAGTCCTACGTCCATCCGTGCTAGTCCCAAAACAAACATACCCTAACTTATTTGGGAAGATTGGTTAGCCTAAAATAATTCATCTTTTCTTTTCTTTTTCTTTTTTTCTGAAAAAAAAAAAACTTCATCGAGTTTAAATATTATTAAAACAAAATTATGGCAAAAAACGTGTAAATGGCGTTCAACTGTGGTGTAGGTTGGTTGGTTGTTGAAGTTTAATTAAACAATATTAAAATGACATTTATGACTTGTGCTGGTCATCATCTCATCACCATCGCAGATCCCAATGACACTATTGGAATTTTTTCCAATCTGTAAAGATACTCTTCATTAAAAAAGGAAAAATAACTCTTTATTTTATTTTATTTTCAGTAATTGTGGTTCGTATATTATTAAACTCATTATTAATAAATTTAGAATGTAAAATTTGTTAATGAGAGAGAGAGAGTTGTATCAAATATATAGGTAATCAAAGATGAACAAAAAAAATTTAACCACTTCTTAGTTCTTGCCATCCTATGATATTGTAATAATATAAAATAAAAAAAAATACAAAATAATTCAATAAATTGACACAAATTACATATTAGTTCCGTGTAAAAAAAAAAGAAAAAACTTTCGTGCAAAAAAAAAATGTTGTCATGCAAATATTATAAATCAATTTGTAAATATAGTAATTTTTTGAACCAATATGTAAAGCACCCTAAAATTAATATTATTAAATTTATTTAGTGATATGATTATTTTTATAAATTAATACCATAGATAAATTTTTTTATGGGTTTAGAATTTTTTATTTTAAAATCCCCTCTAATTTGAGTTTCAAAATTTTATACGAACTCGAGTTCACTAGATTTATAATTATTATTGTCATGTGTATGCATTATTATTGTTATATATATTCACTATCACTATTATACATATACACTATCACTGTTAGAAAACTAAATATATTTTTATTACAGTGATAATATATATGAATAATTGTAATAATAATTGCACACAATAATAATAATAATAATAATAATAAAAATTCATGTGATCTTAGTTAAAAAAAGAGACAACTCAAAATTAAAATCTATTATCACTTAAAATCATCCGTTGACAGCGGAAATCTATATACACAGATCAGGATAAGATTTTGTTATAGCATCCAAAAAAAAACTCCAATTAATATTAATATTGTATTTGACTAAGTTAGGAACATACTAGTACTAAGTAAAACATAAAGAAAGTAAAAAACACAAAATTTAGAAATGATTGTAGATGGACTAAAATACCCTCATGGCTGAAGCAGTCAAGCGGCTGGCCATCATTGGCAAGCACCGTCTAGATATAAATAATTTCCTCATATAAAAATAAAATAAAAGAAATAAGCGCCACGCCACGCGCTCCACGCGCCGGCGTCACCAAAACTTCGACCGCCATTCCTCCACCGGAATTACAACCTTCCACGGCCACAAAAGTAGCAAAAAAACAAAAGATAACTTATACGGCTATCTATATTTCACTGCAGATACTCACCGTCGATCGACCTATAGGGTGCAGCCACAGAAGACGAAGAAGAAGCAGAGGAAGGAAACGAGGGCGACGGACTCCACGGCGGAGACGACGGACCATACGACGTCGTCCACGGTGGGGAGTCTAACACGCGGGGCCCAGCGACCGGGCTCGAGTGCGCTCATGAGGCTGAAGCTGCGGCTCCATCTCGGCGTCGGCAGCGTCAAGTAGGAGGCGAATAGACTCGGCCACCGGAAAAAGGAAGTAGGCAGCGCGAAGCTGACGTCCACCCACCGGAAAACCGCCGCGGCAGTCCAACGAGACATGATCTCGATTAGTTAATTTCGTGACTGTGATAATGAAATCTGAATTCGAGAAGGAATATCCCCTCACTGCTTTGCTTAGTTTTGGAGAGAACAATTTAAAAGGGAAAGTATGGGATGATCTGGACCGTTGATTTCATCTCCATCGATTCGAGGATATCTCCAACATTTTTGGCATGCCGGTTCTGTTCTGAGGAAGGATTTTATTCTATCCAAAGATATTATTCGATTTATAAATTAAGTTTTATTTTTAATCTGATATAAATGAACCACTTGTCAATATTGCAGACATCTAATACACATTTCTCATTTATATTAATCATATATATTTTTAATAGAATTTATTTTTCATATATATTTTTTTATGCACATCTTATTTTATTTTAATTGACGAAATTTGGTTTACATGGTATTTGTTATTTTCTCCTATTGTCTAATTGATACTATTAATTCTGGTTTTATAAATATCTTGAAAAATACAAATAATTATTAATGTATTAATTAATCTATGAACTTTTGTAGCTTCATTGTACCACTACATCATTGTAAGGATGAAATTAATTATGTATCTCCAAACATATATATAATTTTGTATATATAAGATGCAATATTAGCTATTATATTTTTTAAAAATTAATATATTAATTTGTTATCACAAATTTACTGTTAGTTTCATTAAAAAGTTGTGTTAGTTAAATCATAATTGACACCATCTTTCAATACAACAAATTAATGTGACTTCTAATAAACATATATAGAAATAATCTTGTAAAAATATATTTTAATTCAATGATACACCTAACACACAAGAAACTTATTTTATAAAAGATATTAAAAAAATTAAATTAAAGAAGTGCTGCCTACATCACTAGAAATTTCGTAATTATATTTGGAAAACATTCAGTTTTTACTTATTTTTTTTATCAAAGGAAAGTATACAATTTTATTTCCAAGACAAAATCATAAAACCATTTCCATTACAACAAATAGGGAATGGATGACTATAAATAAATCTACAAATGAGATTAGAGCAGAGTCAACTGAGATTGTAGGTCAAAAATACTTTATTACTGATTTATATTTACCAAACGCTCATTAGTTTTCAACAAAGCACTTAATATTTAATGTCGTTTAATACTTTTTCAAATAAAAAGTCGAATGATGTACTCTATTATAATAGAAAATATTTTTTTATTATTAAGGGATAGAAGGTTAATTAATTATCTACTTTTATACTCATGTTATCTGACCATTTAATTTGGAAAAAGTGAACTAAATTCTTTTTTCATAGTAAAGAATGCATTTTTTTTAAAGTATATAAATTTGAAACAAAATAACAAATGTGATTGTGAATTACTTCTATGAGTAAACAAAAATAGTTACACACTTTAAACATAAAAATAAAGGTTATTTTGTTGGCAACTTTGAAAGGTGAGTAATGTTAATTAAAGTTATAATGTGTGTGATTGGAATGATTCTAATATGACTTTGATTCCAAAAATATTAAAGAATCTATCATAGTTTAACTATTTAAGAATTATTACTTTTATTCCTGTATTCTTTCTTTTCTTTATAATTATAACAAACGTCCCGTAATATTAAAAAAGAAAGAAGTGGATTGGACGAAGTATTTTTAATAATTATGGTAGAAATGAGTGCCATGATTGACGTTCCAATGGCGTACACTGTTACTCGTGAATGAGTGGAGTTTTCCTATTCATTTATGTTTCGTATTTACAGACATTTTATGTGTTTCACTTTTTCTTTTATCATTTCTAATTTTGGAAAACAAATCAATTAATCAGGAGCAGTGCATAACCTAGACACATGATCTTCAGAGCTTTTGTCTAACTTAAAAAGTTATAATACGTACAAATGCATTATATACCTAGCTCTCTCGTGTTCTAATTTTGGATCTTGTGTATTTCAAAAAAAAAAAAAGATATTAACACATTTGCTTTCATACTTTTTTGACATTTATTCTTTTAACAAAAAAATATGTTTGGCGTTTTCTAATTCGTGCCACATTACTTTTGGAATTTCTCAACTATTTTCCAACTTTTTGCAGATAAATTGGCTTCGAAAAAGTTGTAGTGATACAGACATATAGTATCGTGGGCCTCGTCAAGTAAAATATCGTTTCTCAAAAGTAATTTAATTTAAAAATAATTTATTAATCATTTAAGAATGTGTTTTGTTTATGGGACTAAATAATCAGTCCCGTCAAAATAGGATTATTTCTGTGGTAAGAGTTATCATGATATTTTAAAATAATTTCATAATAATTGTGAAGGATTTCGATATAATATTATTCATAAGTAATTAACAAATATTTACACATGCCAACACATACACAATATTTTGCTTTAAAATAAATCTGCAATTCAAATATTTAATAAATAATTCAAACATTAAATTTTAAATCAAATATATCTGTAATTGTAGCAACTAAATACTACCTCCAAAAGAAAACTACGGAAGTTGTGTAGCTTTTTAAAAAAAAATTATTTCACCAAATTATTAGATGTGAAATATGATCCTGCAAAAAAAAAAAAAAGAACATAAAAAGATAAATAAATAATTTGAATGTTAGAATACGATAAATAAGAACATCAAAAGAGAAATAAGAAGAAGCAAGAGACGCACGAAGAAATAAGGTTAAAAGATGAGAATAATAATGTTTATGGAGTTAAATTTATAGAAGTGTAGAAATTAAGATGAACGGTTAAGATTAAAAAATTCAGATATAGGATTTGATATTATAAATGTATTTATAAGATTTATAATTTATATATATATATATATAATATTAAAATGTACAATTAAAATTGAGATTAATTTTTAATACTATAATTAATGAGAATAGAGAAATTTCAAAATCTAGCATCCTCGCTGATTTGATAAATTTGTCTTTATATAATATAAGATATTTTTTTTTCCAAAGGGGAAATCATATATAGGATGTAAGCATTCCCTACATAGCAAGATTGTTAGTGTTAGCCAACATGAGTATTAGTAATATAATATTCATGGATTAATTTTGTATGCACCAGTTATACGGTGCAACTCAAATTTATTTTTAAAAAGTTAAATAGTTTATAACTGAAAAGTTAAACAGTTTATTTCGAAAAGTTAAACTATGAAAGATACACTTTTTAGTAATAAAATATTTAATTTTTCAGTTATAAACTGTTTAACTTTTTAAAAATAAATTAGAGTTGCACCGTGTAACTGGTGCACAGGATACTTACTCAATATTTATGTATCCATGATAATGAAGTCACAGTACCCCACCATATCAACGCGTCCTTGTGTCCACAAATAAAGGGGTTGAATTTTCTACACAAATTTGCGTTTTTATTTTTAATAACTTTTCTCTTTTTCATGAAGTATGAGAAATTTAAACGTGGAAAAATGTGAGAGATTATTTTGATAACTTTATCTTAGAATTAAATTGGGTTCATATTTTTGGATGTGTACGTTAATAAGAATTACTGGACCTTTAAAAAAAAAAACATTTGAATAGTGTTACGATTACAAGAATGATTATATGGTAAATGTGTTTCTCTAATCTTAGAGCCTCGCTACTCATATAAAGTAAAATGAAAATTGAATTAATTATCTTTTATTCATATTATTTATTAACTAGTATTATAGTTATTCTATATTAATTTTCATCGGTATTAAAATTATGAAACAAATGTCTTTTTAACTAATCTAAAATCTACATCCATGATTGTCTTATCCATCCTGCCTATTGACTTAGGGCTCATTTGGTTCGTAAGATAAAATTATTTATCCGTCGAAAATATACATATTTTCGACTGATAAATAGTTTTATCTTACGAACCAAAGGAGTCCTTAGTAATATATTATTTGCTTAGTTAATGTTTATATAAAATTAATATCTTCTTCATAAAAAATAATAAAATTAAAAGAAAAAATTGAGACGGATGTGAGATAATATCAAAATATTCACATATACTTATATATATAAAATATTATTAATTTTTACACTTAATCCTACTCATTTTTCACTATTTTAATTATTATATTACTTTCGATATTTTACTCATTATATATATTTTTTAAAAAATATTGAAAACAAAGGAGCAGCAATAAATATAGGATGTCCCGTCATCTGATGAGGCAACATCAATTAGCAAAGACATGACACGATGACAAGGATATGTTTGTCATTTGGTTAAACATATACTCCCTCCATCCGCAGGACTTTCGCCCAAAGGGAAGACACATTTTTTAAAGAAAAAATAATTTTATATATAAAGTAGTGATATGTGGGTAAATATATGTTAAGATTTGCGAGTGTGTATGTAAATTAATACTTTCCTTTTTAGTAGTGTACAAATTTGTGTGGGACATTCAAATAAGAAAAGTGTGCAAATTTCTGCGGGACAGAAGGAGTATAATATTGGATGTATTAAAAAAATTATAGAATAATAATAATAATGTGGACATTTATGTAATTCAAGTAGCCTTAAATGCATCTACCAAACCATTTATTTCAGTACTAATTATTTACATTAAAAAAATGGGCAAGTTAGTTATGAAGAGTGATGGATGCCATCTTCTTCACATGTCTCTTCCAAATGCTAATTAGTCCAACATCTAAGATGCCCCACAAACCATTATCACACCCATATCACCAATCCTCTATTCTATTTAGATGTCATTTCATCCTTTATTTTTTTAAATATTAATTGTTATATAGTGTAATTTGCAAAATAATAATAAAATTCAAAATGAATAAGAAAATGTTTGAAATGAAAAAAATAAAGTAACATAGTTAAAGTATTTCTTTATATTCCTGGAATGGATATAAAATTTGGGCCATTAATTTATCTCTAACAGCTGCCAAGGAATTTTTACTATTTTATTTTCCCACTTTTCATTATTTTATTGGACATAAATGCTCAGATTCATCATCTTTGGAAAGGGTATTCTTTTCACAGGTCTAATGTTCATAATTTATTGAAAGACTTTCAGATTAAACCATCTCGTCTTATGTGACAAGAATCAAAATAGTAATTATTAAAAATTTACATTCAAATCCTGGAATACAATCATTCACTAACACACCTTTTTTATTCTTTCCTATATAAAAAATATGGATTTCTTTTTTCATTTTTTTATTTATTAAGTAATCTCATGATAATTTTATTTTATTTACTCTGCCAACAATAGGTGCATTTATTTTAATGGATGTTGTATATGATATTACATTCACACAAGATGACAAAACACGTTTTTTTTTTTTAATTCTTTCACACAGTTTTTGAACTTCATCAAGTTGGAGAGAACAATATGGTTAGTTTTTAGTTCGTCAAGTCTCCCAAACCCAGTAAAAATATAATTACTACTAAGTATTAACATAACATTTTCAATTAGTACCAAGCCAACCTTTTGTACCTTAAAAATTAAAAACCATCCTTATTTCCTTTAAGAGAGAAGAGGATAAGATACCATCTCTAACATGTAAATTCAAACAGAGTTCTTTTGTCCTGCTGAGGTCTGATTAATATGCTTTATTGAACACGCACATATTTGATTCTTGTGTATTTGAATTTGCGTTTACTTTCTTAGTCAAAGAGGTACTCACTTCATTTCAGAATTTTCTGTATGTTAAATTGGACACATAAAAATATATAATTTTATAAATATATTTCTTTTTGGTTGGGGTGTGCAAATAATTTTATTTGAGACGGCACAAAAGTAATTTAATTGACAGGCCTTTAGATTTGTAACCACTCTTATGTAGAACCTTAGGTGGTGTTTGGTAGGATATATTATCGATATAATATGAATTTTTGTACTGACTTATCTTGTTTGGTAGGGGGTACAAATTTTATGCTGACCCTAAAAGAAGAGGTCATATTACACCCTTTTCACTATTCACAATGTAATAAATTATCTCACCATTTCCACCTTACAATTTTTGTATGACTTAAATAGTAACTTTTGTTCTTATATATGTACATATTAGTACACTCTACCAAATGAAATTACTTTTTCTATTTCTATATTATGCCCTACCAAATGAAATTACTTTTTAGGACTAATTTTATGTAACTTTTCTATTACACCTTACCAAATAACATTATATGAATTTTACTTACAAAATTTATAACTCCTAATATTGCCTACCAATCACCACCTTATTGTATAGCTCGAAAGTGTAATAATAAGAATTTCCTTGGGATAAATTGCCCCCCAACTTTATTATATTTTTTTAAAAACGTTTTTCATACAGAAAATTTCGCTCCATCAATGCAAGTATAGAAAGAGAATTATACAACAGCTAAAATATACAGGGCAAAGGGACAAAATTATAATAACAATAAAAAAAAAAATATGCACTTTTCCGTGACGCTTTGGTAAGAAAAGAGCACAAGCAAGACTACTCCTAAATGTACACACGCAGAAGCAAAAAAGTATATTCTGTAATGCGATTAAAACAATTCCCACAACATTAAACCTATTTGGCAGGCCAAAAACTAGGATAGAGGAAACAAAAACATAATTTTAAGTTTGAAACTCAACTTTAAGTAAACAGACCTGAAAACAGAAAAGGCAGGCATCTCGTTTCAGCCGAATTTGAAGCCTCCAGCAGGAACATTTGGTTGATTACTGCCGAAGGTGAAACCATCAGCAGTCACATTTTGATCCTCCTCGTCTTCCTCGACCCAATATTTCTCTAATATTTTCACAGCCTTCTCGTATATTTCATTGTTGTCATGGCTCTGGAGATTCTCTATCTTGTCTAATCCATCACAATCATCAACAATTTGAGCATATATGTTGATTCCGCCATTCTGCCCACTCTCTTTATCAGCTTCCCCCACCTTCAAAATGTTTTCCAGTCCCTCGAGGCAAACAGTAACGATCCTTGGGTCTGGACAGATTAAGAGATCACACAGTGGCTTGATGCAACCTTGAGTCACCAAGTATCTGCAGAAGTTTGAAAATGCTTCAATTACATGCACACCCTAACTCGACTTGCAGATTAAATGGCACATACGGAGTGCGCTCATCCTATATGTATGCATCTACAAACATATTATACAAACGAATACTAAAGTAAAATTTATCAAATATCCAAGCAACTGAGAATACGGGCTAATGTGATTCTGAAAAAGATTACATGTCATTAAATGTAATCAGCCCTTTATACAGAGGTACATCATGTAAGGGAAAAATGCAATATTTTTTTGGGAAAATTACAAAATGGTTCACAAAATTGATACTAATTTCTGTACAGAAAAAAAAAATATGCTTCTGCGCAAATATTGTGAACCTATTTGTAAATATAGTCACTTTTTTGAACCAATATGCAAATGCCCCAATATTTTTTATAAAAATGGACAATATAGTAACTAAAATAAATTATCAAATATTACATACACAAGCAATAACAATCACAACTTAATATCTCTAAAATTTAAGGGGAAAAAATTCACAAACATTCTATCTGCATACACCCCCACAAACAATACATACCATATCAATTTGTCAGCATCAGGCTAATGGTATTTAAAACAACCATCCAAACACTTTCCACAATCATATCTCATTTCCTCAAGTCAACCTTCATCTAATTTCATCACAAAATAATTTTTCATACGCTGAATGAAATTTAATGAAAGCTAAAATTTCTCATTTAATTCTTGTTCTTTTTTATTTTTTACTAAGAATGTCCGAGCAATCCATCTTATTCTACAAATCCAAGGATAAAGAGTGAAATGCATTTGCTAATTGGTCCCAACATATTTTTGGGAAATCATATATCAGCTGAACAAATAATATTTTTTGCCATTGTAATTGTATGTCATATAAACAAATATACCTAATCTGCTCCGGAGATCCTCCAGAAGTGGCATTCGAGATAGCCCATGCAGCCTCTTTCTTTATTTCAAACTCAGCATGTTGAAGAAGTTGCACCAGAGGTAGAATGATTCCTGTGTCAATGACAGCCTGATCCCAAGTAAATCGATAGGAGGCAGCTAGGTTAGAATACAATCAGGCACACATCAAGCAGCCAGTAAATAAGCAATCTAAAAAATTCTTTTAGAATAAAAAGAAATGAATAATTGCTTACATATTCCTTCCTCTCCTAATTCTCTAGAAACTTTTATTTGTTGATTACTAAGATCATTATTTTGTTCTTAACTTATTAAGCATTGACCAATCTACAACTACTTAAACAGGACTGACCTGAAGCTTATTCACAATTTACAGCTTATTACAAAAGAACTACTAATATTTACTCCCTCCGTCCCAGAGGTGTTTTCACCTCTGGGATGGCACAACTTTTAAGAAAAAGTAGAATATTGTGTAAAGTTATATTATTAAAATAATGAGATTAGTTGGTTTGTGAGGATAAAGTTAAAGTAATAGTTTCCATTTATAGGGTGTGAAAACAATTGTGGGACGGACAAAAAAGGAAAGTGTGAAAACAATTATGGGACGGAGGGAGTATTATGCAGTACCAGGTTGCCAGTCCGACAGCTTTCCATTATGATGAGTGCACAAAAATTCTATTAAAAGCCATAATCCGTGGAAAAAACACTTATAGTTAGAGTAAACATACAGAACATGCACCGTCTTAGTTCTTATAAATAATCACAATCAATTATATTTACTACTAAGATGGTGGACCAATTGGGATGTCTCAGACGTCTAACGATGTCTCTGTTTGTGTTTTTTTTCTTTTCTTTTTTCTAAATGGTAGTGACAGGGTTGCGGTGCTCAGAGTAATGATACAACCACAAACAATGTTAATAAGACCCTACAAGAATCCTGTGTCTTCTCTACCTGTTCAGGTCACCTCCACGATAATATTTTCTAAATTCTTCAAGATCACTTATTCCTAATTGAAAGACTTCCACGCAATATACTGGAACATGTACATCTATTTACACTTTTCTGTTAATTTGCATATCCACTAAGAGAAATTTTACATTTTGCTCTATCTTCTCCAGTTTGAATTTTCATTCTCATCTCGACCACTCTCTCATTTAAGATGTTACCTTCAGATGCCTGATCAGTTGGTCTAACTATTCAATGCAGTTCAAAACATACGTCTAAAGAAATGCCTTTTACCGTCATATAGATTTCACCGCTCATTGAAACCCCAATAAAATGAGAAAGGTAAAAAAAAAAAAAAAGACTAACAAACAGATGGTTACTCATTCATCTGTATCTGAAACAACTATATTCCACATGTTTTCTCACGTTCATTCACTGGTTACATTTATGAAAATGATATCAATAAAATGGATTATGTAAGTTGGGAAAGAAGTTCACTTAAGAAGCAACAGAAAGTAGAAAGTACCTGAATTTGAGCTCTATTACCGGCAGTGATATTGGAGATTGTCCAACAAGCTTCTTTCTTTATGCTTTTCTTATGATTTTGAGTAAGCAGTTGTTGAAGACATGGAAGGACGTGTTTCTCTATCACAAACTAGCACAATCAAGTGAACATTCAGAAGATGAAGCGGAAGACAAGAAGCAAACATATTCAGATAGTTTATATTTCTGAAAAAGGACAACTGGATGTGGTGATTCTGAAAATTAATGTCACTAACACTTGTATATACTGAATGGAAAGTCATGTATTGAACTACTAAAATTAAATAAATGATTAATGTGGATGCTCCATAAGAATTTGTTAATAATGATTTATAGCTCAAAAAAGAGATCATGACATATTGACATGTATAAAAGATCTAAATAAATCAAGGAAAATCTTGATGATAAGATTATTCAAACTAGCAATTAAATAATTCGAATTAACTAATCTCTGACATGTTCCAACTTCCTAGGGATATGCCCGGAAGCATTAAATGGCTCAATGGCACAACTAAATTGCTTCAGTAAACTTGTTTCTCAAGTTTTTTTAGTTTTCAGTATTCGAACATAAACACAGCAGGTATACCGTACATTAATGAGCAGGAACTAAATTCATTCACATTTTAAGTCAAACATAAAACCTAAATATTTTAAAATAGAGAAATAAAAATTAAAAATAAAGACTTGTGTGACAGTAACATTTTGTAGTAAACATGTACTTTACAAAGCAATATTCCTTTATAGGTTAGGTAATAAAAATCATACTAAAAATAATTCAGAACAAACCAAACCAAAGTGATGTCATTCGTTCAGTATTCTTTTTAATAAAATGGTATTACTGAAATTAAAGTTCAGTTCGGTAGAGTTCTGCACAGCCCCACCAAATCACTTAAGTAACTAACCAAAAGAGGACATTGCAACAGTAAATAAAGACAGCTACATAACGAAACAGCTGGGGAAAAAAAATCCCTGACAACAGAAAACTTAGAAGAAAACTATAACAAGGGAACATAATTTGCATTGTGTACCAAACTAAGTACCTGTGTCTGAGAATCATCACCGGTGACAATATTACCCACAGTCCGAAGTGCAGGTACAAGAACAGTAGGAGATGGATGGCTGCATGAGGAAAAAAAAATGTTGTAAGCAAAGTAAGATTGATTACTAAAGTATAGCATTTTTTTCCAGAGGCAATAGAAACATAAAACAATACAGAAAGAACGTGAAACAGAAAAGGGAAAAAAGATCAAAAATATGGAAATTTCAACTTCTTTAATAGGAACGTACAGGAGAAGCTCCACAAGCCTTTGGCAGACATCAGCGTCAATTACAGCTTGAATTTTGTCATTTGTTCCATCAGACAGATAAGAAAGAGCCCAGCAAGCATCAGTCAAAACCTCCTCATCATTCAAATGGATAAGTTGCTGAAGAACAGGCAATGCAGGCCTCACCTGACCAAGTGCAGGAAAAAGGTAACACGTGGTTAAAAGACTATATTACCGATTAAAACAGTTTCGAAACAGCATTATCACAAAAAAAGATTCTATACATGCAATATCAAAATTACTACGAAACAAGATCTAACTAACATTCTACAAATGACTCAAACCTGCTCAAAATTAGTGGGTGGTTTTCCACGACAGAAATTAGACAAGGTCCACGTAGCATTTCTCAGCATAGAGAGCTTTGAATTATCATTCAATTGAGCTAGCAGTGGGAAAAGGGCACCATTCCCAAGGACAAGATCCCGACAAGATGGAGAATCGCCAGCAACATTACCAAGAGCCCAAACTGCCTGCTTAGAAGAGAGCAATTAAGGCAGATTTGTTAGCACTTGGCTATGGAAACAAACCTCCACCAGTTTTAATGAATCAGCCATTTAGTTAAAAAATATTTATCCTCAACCAGGTGAGATACAATACAAATATGGAAAAAAAAAAAAAAACTCTTCAAAAAGGGATCATTGATACCTGCTCACGAACATCATCACTGCCAGAACTAAGGAGCTGTACAAACTTTGGAACAGCTCCGTGATCAATAACAACTCGAGTGTGTTCAGATGTCCCAGAAGCAACATTTGTCAAAGCCCATGCAGCTTCAAACTGCAACCAAGAATACACATGTTCTGATGACATTTGCATAACATCTACCAATAAACATCCACTAGGAAAACTTACTTGCAGCTGTGGCAGATCATGCCTACCAAGGAACTCAACAAATCGAGGGATCACCCCAGCTTTAATCACCTCATCAATAGGTGGACTACGTTCTGAAAAGTTCAGAAGTTACAAAATACATGGTATGAAGGGATAATCCCAGAAATAAAGGAATTAAAAGTTCTTAAAGACGAGAATACCAATCGATAAAAGCTTTCGGAACAGGGTAGTTGCCTCCAGTTGTGCATTAACATCATTTGACCATACTCCTTGTACCATAGAAGGGATGCTTTCTAACTGTAACTAACAGATTTCATTGACTGCAAGTAAGTTCCTCATTCAAATCAAGTAATTCTAGCTGCCTTCAAGGTTGAGGTGATGTGAAAGAAAAGTTTTTTACCAATTTTAAAGTCACATTCCTACCTTTCAGGTCGACACCTCGGCTAAAGCCTAACGTATCTACAGGAGCAGACAGTTATAGCTTCTTCAGGCACCAATTTAAGATTTCATCCCAGTATTACAACTATATTATGCCAACTAAATCACGGTCCAAGCTCGAAGTCATTCAAGAAAAGCACAATAAAAGGTATTATCTTCCCCTACATTATCATATTTGCCCCAATTTGAT
The DNA here is from genome assembly GCA_026898435.1 of Prunella vulgaris. Classification (NCBI taxonomy): domain Eukaryota; kingdom Viridiplantae; phylum Streptophyta; class Magnoliopsida; order Lamiales; family Lamiaceae; genus Prunella; species Prunella vulgaris. The sequence continues at coordinate 57,365 of JAPKLY010000006.1, forward strand.
CCCTAAAAAAAAGTCAATCCACTTATTACTTTGCTCAGAGACCCCCAAAACTATAGATCACGTTATTCACAAGGAAGTTTACATGGATCACACCAACCCTCAGTTCAAGTCAGTAATCAAAAGAAAGATAGATCACAAACCAGCACACCAATCCACAACCGATTAACGCTATTTTACGGGGAAAAACAAAAAATAAAAAAAAGGGGCCATGTACCTTCTTCTCGATGGCGGCGGGAGTTTGCGATGAATCGAAAGGGAAGAGCTGAGACTGCTGGGTAAAGCTTCCATTGGGAAGACCCTCACGCCGCTTTTTAAGGAGATTATCCTCCCGCTTATTCTTTCTGATCTCTACCAAATTGTCCTCCCTACGCCGCCGCGCTTCATCCGCGTCAACACCAATCTTGTAACCCTTCTTACGCACTTCCGCCCTGCTGCTCGGCCGCAGCGACATCTCGACAGGGCTGTGGTCCGAGTTCTCTCTCTGGCTCGCGCTGTTGGATGAATTGCCCAACAGAGAGAAAGCGAGGCAAGTTAAAAAGTAAGCAAGTGAGAGTGAGGCTGAGGCAGGCCCTGAGAAGACGAGAATATAAAACGCGCCTTGGGTTGGGAATGGGAATTCAATGACCCCACTTTAGCCCACCCACATTAATATTTTTATACTCCATTATTATTAATTACGTTTTAGGGGATTATTGTATTTTTAAAGGGTTTTTATATTATATATTTTGAGGGGAATTTTTTTATTTTTTTTTGGTGTAAATTTTAATTTGACATCAACAACGACTTTTTTCTAGGGTTTTCATTCAACAATTTGACGTGTGTCCACTTAGGTGTGTTGCTGCAAATGCTTGAGGTGTAAGAAATGTAAAGCTTGAATAATAAATTATGAAAAGAAAATATTTTCATGGTAATAAAAAAAAATTGTATTAAAAAACTGATATATGCCTTAAAAATTAAATTAAATACTATCAAATAATTAAGAAATTAACATATGTAAAATGATGGGGTTACAGATGTCAGATTAATTAATTAATAGAGGAACAGAGAGATAACGCTGTTATTCTTTCCTTCCTCAAATCAATTCCTAGGGTTTACTGCCAACAATTTTACCTTCATCAATGGCGAATCACAGTATCAATCCGCAAACTGAGAATGCAGAAGAAAACATCTACGGCGTATTATTGTACTACAAGTATGCATCAATCCCTGACCTGGAAGACCTCTTCCATTTCTACAGTTCGAACTGCGCCTCCCTCTCCCTACTCGGCCGCGTCCGCCTCTCTTCTCAGGGCGTCAATGTCACTGTATTTCCAGACTTTAGCTAATCCTTCCTGAATTTATGGTGTTTGTTCTTCTTTTTAATTTTCTTCCCTATTCCTCTGAGAGACTTGACATTTTCTGTTGTATAGGTCGGTGGAAGATTGAGTGCTTTGGAGAAACACATTGAGGCTGTGAAATCTAATGCCTTGTTCGAAGGTACGGACTTCAAACTCGCGTCTTGCTCGGAGCCGTCGAATGATCAAGTCGCCAAAGAGTGTGGATTCACTTCTCTCTCTATACGGATAGTCAAGGTTGTGCAGAATTTAATTTACCTTTTTTTAACTTAATTGTTTGAATTTATCATGTATTGAAAGAGCAAGTGGTCATGAGATGAGGTTTTAGTTATGCTGCTTTGGGGTAGACTTATTTGGTGGATGGTGGTGTCAGTGTGTGCGTGATTGGAGGAAACTTTGAAATTAGTCTCGGTAAGAGTGAGCATTACTATGAGATTCGTTAGTATGAAGGTGCAAGTTAGTGATTATGTAGTCTGTACATCCAATAGTATCTAGGTGCATGATCAAGCTCTACTATTGGACATAACTTGCACAAGATAAGGTCTTTGCACTTAAGATGGCTCTTACAATATATCTTGAGGAAATTGAATTCTGTAATCTAAGAATTGCAAGGAGACAATGCTGTAATTCTGATAGAACTATATATAACATGAATGTAAATGAGTGTCTGATGAGGAGCTGCAATTCTATTTGAGTTTTGGATCATTAAGAAAAAAATATGAATTCAAGTGAAGTTCTAATGTCAATGTTGAATTAAGCAATAAGACAAGAAAGGTTAGGCAAATAATTATAATTGTGAACTAGTTGGTCTTATTCTAATTTCAAAAAGTTTTGTTGGTTGCCGTATTTATTCTAGCTAAATCGACTGGGTTGCAGCAGTCCTTTGCTTTTGTTCCCTCATATTCAAGCTGAAACAGGTTAACATGATGTCCATAGGAATTGGTGACATTAAGTGCTCATCCCCTGTTGAAGTCCCCAGAGATTTCAAATGCTGGCAGGCATCTCTCTGCTGCTGAGTTTCATTCAGTCCTTCAAGATGCTGGTAATATATATGTTTTGCTTCATGGATTTCTTTTCTCATTTCCCCTTGTGAATTGTTGTTTTTGGAAACATACATAACATAGTTGCTTGGGTTCCCGGCAGTGGAATTTGATCTAAGTCCAGGATGTTGTTGATGGTTTTTTGACTTTCCTATCACTTTGTGCTTGATGTTGAACTGCAAAAGTCTCTCTGCCAAACCTTTTACCATGTAATTGGTTATTTCCCAGGGAAATGTCAAGATATGCCCGACAAGAAACTGATACTGTTAGATGCAAGGAACTTGTACGAGACAAGAATAGGCAAGTTTGATACACCAGGCGTCAAAACATTGGATCCGGAAATTAGGCAATATAGTGACCTGCCCTCCTGGATTGACAGCAATTCTCAGCAGTTGAGAGGAAACAATATACTTATGTGAGTATCTATGACAAAGCACATTATGTTCTTCATGGATCTTGATTCTTTTATAATGCAATCACTCATTGGGTATTTGGAGAATGGATTTTTGTCATACTTACATTGGTTGCATCTGTAGCATCTGGCTTTCCTTGTTTATACCATCCCCCATCACACTAACTTCCATGGTCATTCTCTGTTTTGTCTTCTATCCTCTGCTGCTCTGTGATCTTGTGCACTTGTCTATTCTTCCTTTTGACTATTACATCATATTTCCATCTCTTTCGGGGAAAACAAATTTTAGGATTTTTTTTATTTGTTTCCGTTTAAGGTACTGTACTGGAGGAATTAGATGTGAGATGGCATCAGCCTACATCAGATCTAAAGGAGCTGGTTTTGAAAATGTCTTTCAGGTGAGCTCCTCTGAGCATTGAGAAAAGACTGCTACTGATATTTTGGACCTTTTTCTTAAATGGTTCTTAATTAAATGACATTCACCTTTTAGTACATTACCGGTAAGTCTTTTTGTCAGCTAGAATGACAGTATTAAAGAATACTAGTGCTTGCATCTTGTTTTATTGGATGTTTTCTTTGTGTTCTCTTTCCTGTGTTAGGCTGCTAAAGAGTTTCAAAGCAGATGATGGCCCTGAGGTCTGAAATTGTTCGTAATGTTGTTATTTTCAGTTATATGGTGGAATTCAAAGATACATGGAACAATTTCCTGACGGAGGCTTCTTCAAAGGAAAGAATTTTGTTTTTGACCATCGGTATGGCCTATTTAATTCTCCATATTTTGTTCATCCGACTTATATTTAGAATGAACTTACTTCACTGCAGTTTATGTCTATTTGATAAAAACTATTTATATATACATGTGTATATATGTATATATTTTGCGGAGTTTTCATTCGAGCCTATGGTAATTTGGTATCATTGTGATCATTTTTTTCCAGTGTTTCTGTTGGGAGCTTAGATAATAATACCTTGGGAAGTTGCCTTCTCTGTGGCACATTATTCGATGACTACACTTCACGTTGCCGCTGCACCCACTGCAGGATGCTTGTGTTGATCTGTGATACTTGCCAGGTGTGTTCACTAAACCTGAACTTTCTAATGACTAAAGATTATTTTTATTTTATAATTTAAAGATCTGTGATTCCGAAATAAGTTGCTATTTTTTATAGCTTAGTGCCAGTATAAGATTATAAATTACACAGTTTTGTCAGTAAAGAAGGAAATCTAACTTCTGCAACTAATATATGCAGGAAAGAAGTTCTTCCTTTGTGTGTGAATTGTGCCAGAAAGATTCAAAGCCTGTTCCAGCGAATTCCTCAATGTCCTTAGAAGTATCAGAAGCAGCATATGATGATCATAGTTTGAACACGGACTCTTCTCTCTCATTTTTGAGTCAAGGTATTATCTTAATCTTAGCAATCTTCAATTGTTTCTGTTCTCTACCCTCTATTGTGATTTTCACATATCTATGGTGAATTGGTCATTTCAGTTAGCTACAATAGTCTGACTCAATCCAAAATTGAACTTTCACTTATCCCCGCTTTCTTCATTATTTTTTGGCATAATTACAACCACTACCCTTGAGTTAACCAGCCCGAAACGTAATGGTAGTTTTTGCAACTATTCCCTCTGTTCTCCCTCCCTCTTCTTTCTAATGAGCTTAACAAAAAGTACTCTGTACAGGAGAAAATGCAGTTCTCACTAAGTCGAGAAAACTTCGAATTTTATGCTTGCATGGTTTTCGACAAAATGCATCCAGCTTCAAAGGAAGAACATCATCATTAGCCAAGAAACTCAAGAACATTGCTGGGCTTGTGTTTATAGATGCTCCACATGAATTACCATTCATTTATAAACCTCCTCAAACTCAAAGCCATGAATCTATCCCAACCTTCAACCACTGTAATAAAAAGTTTGCATGGTTGGTGGATTCCAACTATGATGGAAAGCAGCACAACGGTGAGTGGAAAATGGCTGATGCTCCTTTTGACCCTCTGCAGTACCAGCAGCAGACAGAGGGGTTTGAAAAGTCAATCGAATATTTGAAAACAGTGTTTTCTGGATCAGGTCCCTTTGATGGGATATTGGGATTTTCACAGGGAGGTGCAATGGCTGCCTTACTCAGTGCTCATAGGGAGAAGCTGAAGGGTGAGATTGATTTCCGGTTTGCGATTTTGTGCTCTGGCTTTGCTGTTAACATGGGAGAATACGGGGAGGGATCAATCGACTGCCCCTCGCTTCATATTTTTGGCAACAGAGAGGGTAGAGATAGGCAGATAGATTGCAAAGCCAGTAGGCAGGTTGCTTGCTTGTTCCAGGAGCGACATTCGGTGATTATCGAGCATGACCTTGGTCATATAATTCCCACAACAGCACCCTACATTTGTGAGATCAAAGATTTCCTTCAACGATTTAGGTAACTCTTTATATCGATTAGTTAGCATAGTCATTGGACTCTGACGATTATTATACTTAAAAACTCATGTTGTCCAACTAAACTTTATTGATCTGTTGCCCTTGTACGATGTTTCTGATGATGATGTTTGAAAAACTAACCTATTTTGTCGAGGAAACCTTTTTCTTTTGTAGTGAACATCCACCGATTGGAACAATCAACAAATAAAAAGGCCTTGACGCTATTCTTCTATCACCACCCAAGAATAAACTATACATATGCATCCAAAATAAAAATATGAAGTTGTTATATCAAATTCTATTAACATAAGCCGTATCTCAATTGTTTGAAAAAACGAACATTCGCCTCCCCCAAATATTAAATTCTATTTAACTTGTGGAATAATTATTTGCTGGAGTAGTTATCCTAGAGAACCCAAAAGCAAAATTTTATCTAATAAATTCTAAGTTTTTTAATCTATTGATTACAAATAATACTAAATTATTTTTTTTCCAAAAAATATATATTCTATTCACTTTGCAGAGTTTGCAAACACAAATCTAGTCTGTCTAATTTGATGGGTTAGCAGCAGTCGAGATATATCTTCATCAATTAAAATACATCGACTTAGACCAAAATAACAGTTTAGGGGCTTAATTTAATTCTAGAGGGCATAAAGAGATGTTCTTTCAACCTTCATAGTACAAGAACCCCGACATGCTTTTCCTTCCCTTCAGATATTAACTGTAACCAACACGTGATAACGACGACGATGACGACATCAAGAAGCCCAAGGGAATGTTAGAGGTGAATCCAGTTTCAGATTCTACATGCTCAAGAGAATGTTTGTCAAGGTGAATCCAGTTTTAGATTCGATGAGGCAAAAGGAAACATGGTTTTTGTTACGGCAAAATGTTAAACTTAACGCATAATTACATGCTACAGACGAGGATGGTTTTGACAAGTAAAAAAGAAACGTTCCAGCAAAAGGTTAAACTGTAAGCATGATTATATTCTACGACATGGACAACGTGATTTTCCTCGGCTACCTCATCACGACCTGCAAATTGCACGCAATTAGTAAACTGTTGAGAGAAAACAAAAAAATGTTTACAGCACTATTAGTATCCAATAATCATGAACTCTAGTCTTCTCCTGGAAATCAAATTAAGGATAAATTTTTGTTCAATTCATGATTCTTTTGTATATGTGGAATTGAAGCAATGTAGGGGAGTGTAACTGTAATTTACCTAGAGATGAAGGGATGGTGGTTGTAGTTAATTCTACCCATGAATTTGGATGCTAACTTACTAAGTATGGTGAGAGGATGAACTTTTACCACATTGCATTTATCAGAACAATCTCAGGCTTAAAGCATAAAACCAAAACAGTTTCATCCTTAATTATTAAACTTGATGCACAGAAGTTGTACCTTGGAGGCAATGTGCCATTTGCCATCTTTCCAGTCCTGGTGTACCCGCAATTTAGAGTGCTCGAACTTTAATTCCTCGTCAGTATTTCTGAAGTACACAGAGTATCTGTCATTCTTCAGAACTTTCGAAATCATACCAGCCCACCAAGCATCATTGTACCAGGCATCAATTTCTTCGTGAAGATCAAATCGATCAACCAATCCAATATCAGGAGGGGATGGCCTCATATTGAGGTCATCAACCTCTTCTCTCAAGAGATCTGTGCCATCATCGTTCATGAGGCTGTGGTATTCGATGAAATATTTTCTTCCGTTTATTTTTTTAACAATCGCAGCAAACCATGCACCTTCAAAACCCTCATCGTCAAGACTGACTTCAACCTCGTCTCCTGGGCTAAATTTATGTTCAACCTTGTCTCCTGTGCTAAATTTATGTTCAACCTTGTCTCCTGGGCTAAATTTATGTTCAACCTCGTCCCCCGAGCTACATTTATGTTCAACCTCGTCTCCTGGGCTACATTTATGTTCAACCTCGTCCCCTGAGCTACATTTATTTCCAACCGCATCTGTACAAGCTTCCACTTCAGCTGGAAATGGTACTTTCTGCATCAAAAATCATATTAACATATGCAATTAGCCTTACACAAGTACGACGCTGAAGAAAGAGAGCAACGTGAAGAGAAAAATTACATACTTCCATGATTAAAGAAGGGAAATTGATGCATGTAAATGATTTTTTTATTAGTAAACAGAATGATTTGTTCTGTATTGAACAATTACACCGGGACAACCAACTTGAAAAGCAGGTAAAGCGCAGGGCAGATGAATAGGTGGCCAAAATTATCCAACTATGAGAGCACCTCAGATCATCTTTGATATTTTGTGAAGATATCTTTGTAACAGGGAAACAAAATATAGTTTAATTTTCTACCAATTTTCATGACAACCATATATACATGCTGCTCAAAATTGGAAACAATTAACATCAAAGAACCTGCCAAAACTTTAGTCAATTACACCTCATGCACAAAAATGAACTTCTGAACTACATAAATTGCAGAACACAATAAACTCACTGAAAACCCCAATTTTTTGTACTAATCAACAATGATCAACCACGCATACGAACAAGCAAGCAGGCTTACATCATCGGTAGGCGTGTCATTTGGGCGCTCCTCCAGTGGTGGGTCCCACTCCCACATGCCGTTCACTTCGATCCAGTCGCGGTGCAGCCTCAGGTGTGAAGACTTGAAGGGCAACTCCTCCTTGGTCCTGGGGAAGGACACCATATACTCATCCCTCCCCAATACCTTGGTGATGAACCCCTCCCACCACCCCTCCTTGTGGTACGCATCCACAAAGTCATCGGACTTGAAGGCGATGTGGTTCTCCCGCGGCGGCGGAGGGCGGAGCTGCTCCAGATCGAGAAAATCCCTCGCCGGTCGCCCCTCCGCCAACAGAGTAGCGTACTCAACAACCACACCACTGGATTTTCCAATTGGCGGGCGAATGACAGTGCCCGTATACCATGATCCCTTGAGGACGTCATCCGAGCTGCTGATTTCAATTTGGGCTCCTTTCTTATATAACTGTTTAGCAATGTCGATTGACATTGCCAAGCGCTCAAATACTGTCTAGGGTTTAATCAATTTGGGAGTAGACGGTAAAGAATTAAGCGGGATAAAGGTGGCGAGAAATTTGGGATTTATTTATATGAATATCTAAATATTAATTTATCAAATCCCTATTTAACATATCCCAATTTTATTTGTACACAGATAAAAAATATTTATACTTATAAAAATTAATAAATATATTTTTTATTTTATTATTTAATTTTATATTCACATATATATATATATTTTTTTTTAATTGGGGTGTCATATTTAAATATAAAAATTATTCTGAGACAAAAAAATATTTTTTTAATTAATGGAACTAATATAGAATTTACCAGTGTATATATTAATTATTTGTATAGCAATGTCACATCATTATATATTATAGGTAAAATCTTAAAAGATTTGTACTTATTTATCTTTTCACTGCTATTTTATTATTTCCATAAATTTTAGATTTTCTTTTACTATGGTATATTTTAAAATTCTACTTACTTTAAAAAAATAATATTTATTAATTTTTATAATAAAATTAAGAATATTAAATACTTGATATCGGCCTAAAATTGCACTTGGGAGGACCTGAGTCTGCACTTGATTTTTATAGCCAACTCACCAAATTGGGGAGGGTCTAGGACTGCATTTGGTATGGCAATATCTTCCATTTATGTTGTTTGGTGCATTGTTTTTGAAAACCGGTTGAACAGGCCACAGAATCGGTCCGGTTGCCCCCTGAAAATCGTTTTTACGGTTCAACCGGAAAAAACCGGTCCAACCGGCCAAAATCGGTTGAACAGATCTGCTTTTATATTTTAATTTTTTTTATAATTCATTTATTAAATTAAATAGTGAAACATGTCTCAGTCCCAAAATTAATTTATTCTACAATTTATATATTTTAAATTTTCATAATAATATTTTAATTTCAGATTTTACTTATACATGAATTATGAAACATATCACGGATTATAATCTGGTATTATACTTTGAACTATTTTGAGTATTTTAATTTCGATTGTATGTGATTCTATTATTTTATTACTTTATTTCAATATGTGACATATAATTTATTAAAATTTTATATGAGAATATTTAATTTACTTTATTTTTAATATAACATATATAATATTTAAAAATGTAAGTCTTAATAAATTTAACGGTTAGACCGTCGGTCCAACCGGTTGGACCGATTGAACTGTGAACCGATGCTCTATCCGGTTTAGTCACTGGTCCGGTTATGAAACACTGGTTTGGTGGTACATACAATTTTAATATTGAGTGTATTTTTGTTATGTTGATTTGTTACAATAAAATAAGTTTCTCCTCTAAATACTATTTTTCTATATAAAAAAAATTTGTAAAATTCTTCCACCCTTACAATTTTATTATAGGTTGTAAAAAAAATATGATCTACCAAAAATCCTTTCTTTCACCTCTTTGTTGAAGAAGGTTAAAATAGTATTTTCATATCTTTACCATCTTTTAAGTTTTATACCAAATTTATTCATCCATATCAAGCAATTTTTAGAATTTCATAAATTAATACTTTTTTTTTCTAATTCGATCTATAAAACAACGTAATTTATAAAATTAATACTAAATTTGTACCACTATTATTTTCTCTCTTAAATTAAGAACACCTAATATAATTTAGGAAACATAACTATTTTTTCCGTTTGGAATCAAACTTAACATTTTGCTGGGCAGGTGTTCCAAAAAATTGCTTCATTAATTTTTTGAACCAATGAATGAAGAATAATTTAAAATAAAATAGATAATATCAAAGTGTATGGTGTGAATTTTAATGAAACATCTCAAAAAAAAAAATGTAAATCAAGGCGAAAAAAAAGTAATATTTAAAAAATATACTTGAATTTAAACTCATATATAATACTCCAGATAGTTGATATAATACAACCAAATACAAATACATCTATATTAATGAGATATTTTTTTGTATGATTAACGTTAACTCATACTATAAAATCCATGTGGGATAAACGGTGAAACAATATAAAAAGGGTTTCTTTACAAAAAAAATTCACGTAATCAGTTGCAACACAAAGTTACAGCACTAATCCAATCCAACCCTTGACATGAATCTAAATTGGAAACCAATTACACTACATGGTAAGAAATTAAAATCAGAATAGTAATTACACAAGCAGTAAATTAAGACCAGCCGGCCCAAGCAGCCCTCCCTCACGGGGCCCAATAAAAGGCGGCCCAAGATGCAGATATTTACAGCAGCCAACCCCCACACATGACCAGACGAGCATTTGAGTTTACTACTACCAGCGATTAGAAAAAATCACATAACATGGATTCTACGTTAAAAAACTAGTCCAGCTAAAGCCTAAAAGTCAAATGAAATGAAGGTCCTCCTATTACCAAAAGCGCACTTGATATACTTCATGCTCTCCTCGATATCCTGAACAATTACCTCGCAGACGCAATGTATCTTTGGTTATTCGTCGAGTGAAAGAGAAGACTTCCTTGGATTCCATTGCTTTGCTGCTCAAATGGCACTGCAGAATCTTAATCTACTAAAGCAGAAGGTGGTGCTACAATTTCGGGCTGCTCCTCATTACTCTGATCAAGCACTCCACACCATGTGGTACTGTAAAACCTTTATCTACAGAAGCAGAAGCAGCCTGTGTTCCACGTTCTGGCTGGATCACAATCAAGCACACCACCATCTTGGTTTCCCACAATCGGCCATGCATTGCCCCACATTGTCATGGGGGGACAGTCTTGGGTGAATAGTTTCAGACGCAGCATTCATCTCCTCAGTCCTCTCTGAAAGTGGTTCATCATCAAACTCTACTGCCACTTCAGGAATTCGCTGTGAACTATCATTCCCGCTGTTTGAATCACCTGAACCAACACCTCCATTCTGAGCATTTCTTGACACTGGAGTACGAGTGCTTTCAACCAGGATCTTACTTTTCCTTCTCCTCTTCCTTCTCTTATTAGATTCTTCTATTTCTAATTGTTTGGTATCCTTCATTTTTTGAATTGTGGAATTATCATTATCCCCAGTTTTGGCACATGGACAGCCAGTGATGGAAGGAAGCTCAGATATATCTTTTGCATGCTCACTTTGAGCATCTTCTTCAGTGTTCCATGCTGCATCTGGCAAGACTTGTCCACTGCTTTTCTTCATATCACAGGATGTGAACTTAATCTTCACCCTCACATTCTGTTCTGCATGAATGCTACTTTGCTTTCCCCGATTTTTCTTTCTAAAAGAAGAATTACGAGGAGGTTGATTACCCGTAGTTTGTGCTGCAGAGTGATCACCCATAGCACAGGGTGTGATCTTAATCTTCACCCTCACATTTTGATCTGCATGAACACTTCTTTCCTTTCCCCAATTTTTCTTTCTATAAGAAGAATTACGAGAAGACTGATCACCAGTAGTTTTTGCTGCAGTGATTTCAATACTATTAACAGAATCTGGACTGACAAAATCACATCTTTGTTGTTGCTTTGATCTCTCTACATTTCCTTGCTTGAGGTTTTTCAAAGCAACCACCAACTCGGATAGACACTGATTTCTTCTGGACACATGGGACCATTTCTGGTCATCAGGCAACTGCTTCTTGGACGTCAACGAAGAAAGGGCTTTGCCATCAAAAGATTTCCTAGTCTCTAAAGAGCTTTGATCAGGTGTATTATTATGTTCATGCACTCCATCATTCGAAGATAGCAACCACTTGCCATCCTTCCATTCCATATGAGGTCTTAACTCTGATTGATTGAATTCCTTATCCAGTTTCATTTGCTTAAAGTGGACAATATACCTACCATTCTCAAGATCTCTCGTGATTATACCGCTCCACCACCCGAAGTTAAAGAATGCATCAACTTTTTTTGATAAAACAAAACAATTTCTATCCTTGAGAAGGGGAGGGCAGGGTCTTACATGGAAAGAGTCAACATGTGCTTTCATATCTTGACCCTTTATGTTAGTGTAATCCACCAGAAAAGCTCCACTCCCCAAGTCTTTCTGAATTGTGCCAGTAAACCAGACATCCTTAAAGTCTTCTCCGTCAAATGACAATTCTACCTTCCTTCCAACACCAAACATTGATCCGGCTATACTCTTTGCAAACTTCAAAAAGGGAACAGAAAAGAAAAATTAGAGAACTTGAAAGAAGGGACATACATCACCTGAAAACCAATAATCGCCTCATTCAGACATGTGTTTAGTAAAAATATCTCAAAACATGAGGAAACAATTATTATTGAGCGTGAGCCAGCTAAAACTAAACAGGTCTGCTAATTGCTAATAGGCACATGCATACAAATTCGGATTTACTCAGAAGAACACAGTACTAATCTAGCTCGACTGATGCATATCGTGGGAAAGGAACTGGCCATTTCTCAATTAAAAATGGGATCCTTAACAAGCACCGTGTCTACCGAAAAATCCACATAAAGAAAGAAAACATTTCTGAAAAGTATTCAAGCATAAAATGACTTGTATCAGAGAACCATTAATCTCAAAAGCTAATTGACAGCACAAAAGAACTAACAAAATTTAGAACTGCAGCGCGAAGGAAACCCAGAAATGAATATGGAAATAGTAAAAGTTTTGCTATACCTGTTTCTGAGACCTTGTCCAGCTCCGATCAACCCATTCAAGGTGAGCTCTCAGTTGCGCAAGCCCGAACTCGAGCTCGTCGGGCCGTTTCTGAAGCATTACGGCAATTGGGTTGCCACCTTCAGCAACTCGGGTTACAACACCGGTACACCATCCGCCCTTGTGAAACGCGTCAACGACGTCGTTGGGTTCGAAGCCCTCAACGACCTCCAAAGGAGGCGCTGGCCTCACGGACGAGACGTCGACATATTCTCTCAGAGGGTGCGATCCGTCTTGAGCCAACAAATTACGATACTCAACGTAGAGTTTTTCGCATTCATTTCCACTAAAGGTTGTAGGTGGAATTACGGTGGCAGAAAAATAGACCCCATCAAATTCCTTGTCCTCTGTTCTAACTTCGACTGAAGAACCAACAGGAAAGGGAAAGCGGTTGTCGCCGCCGCCGCCGCCGCCGCCGTTCTTACCATCGAGCTCGCTAGATGTCCTCTCTAATTGTACGAGGGAACCGAGTTCCCCTTCCGAACTCTTCGAAACCCTAATTTCCCCAGAATCTTCCTCTTTAACGGCGTGGATGGTCTGAATTTCGAGAACCGAAGTCGGAGAATCTTGGGTTTGTGGCTTTTCACCAGGAACCCAATCAATTCCCCGTTTGGCTCTCATCTCATCCTGAATTTCACGTTTCTTCAAAAGATATGCCTCGGAAGCTTCCTCGGCGGTGTTAAAAGTGCCCAGCCACACGCGCTTCTTCAGCATAGGGTCCCTAATTTCAGCACAATATTTCCCCCATTTTCTCTTCCTCACCCCGACGAAATTGGTCGCGGATTGCTTGGAAACAGACCCGAATTCCACGCCCCCGTTGACAACTTTCCCATTTTGAAGAACAACCTCGTGAACTTTTCTCCTTGATTTCTTCTCTGTCGTCTCAGATTCATCCGAGGATACATCCGTGGCGTCTGGATCGGAATACACAACCCTGATTTTCTTAGAATTGGCAGTACGACCTTCCATGAACAGAGTTGAAGCTGCAGATCGAGAGGGTAAAATTCCCCAAAATTAAGAACCCAATTTCCCTTTCCCTCCGTATGTGAGGCTCGCACAAACCAAGGCGGTGGTTCGGAATAGAGATAGTTGCGTAACAATACAGTAAACCGAGTTTTCGTGTATTTTTAGACACTCCAGCTCGAATCCACAACTCACCCGCCGAGTCCACATGACTCGTCGTAAGAATCGAACATAAACAAATATTTCACGAATATTCTCTTCATTTAAAAATTTTAATTTACAACTCAAGATGAACTTATAGTGAAACAAAAAAGCATATGACATTTTTGTTTATAGTATTATTATTGATATGAAAATTATGGTGAAAAATCCTTCTTTAGAATAAAAATCACCGATGACTGACATTTTCAAATTTCTAATCTGTTGTGATCTGTGAAGCACATTTCTGTTCTGTTGCATTTATATTTATACTTCCTTCTTCGGCAATTAACCTTTTCAATTTTCCAGAATAGATTATGCTTTTTATAATGGGATGAGCTATTAAGTTAACTTTTACCCTTTTAGATGGTAGACTAATTTGTCATCAAACATAAATACATACTATTGATATGAGAAATTTGGTCCGATTATAAAATATTGATAGTGTTTTTTTTTTTTTTTTACTTTTAACCATTTCATCAAAAGTAATTCATAATCGATTTGATGATACGACAATCTATCCGATGAATTGAGGTTATCTGGTAGACAGATTCAGAGCTAAGCTTATCTAACAATTTGGTAACTGGTCGACTCAAGAATTGTGTCTACCAAATAGCCGGCAATCTCAATCAACCATTCTGAACCAGATAACATCATAATATTTGTAGTTATACGTTACATGTATCAACACGTGTCGAACTTTCAATCAATATCCACTCATTATTCAATAGGGAAAAAAAGGACAAAATATCTTTCTAGATTACAATAATTTATACTCCTTCCGTCCCACTACAGGAATTTGCACATTTCATGTCCCACACAAATATGCACATTATTAAAAGAGAAAACATAGATTCGTACGTTCACTCATATTATACACATATTTATCTATATACCACTATTCTATTTAAAAGATTTTTTTTTTTATAAAACGTGAAATTTTTTGGGAGCAAATTCTCTCGGCTTAGTCTTGTATGCACCCGTTACACCGTGCAACTCAAGTTTATTTTTAAAAAGTTACACAATATACTACTGAAAAATTACACATGTTATTACTGAAAAGTTAAAAGTGTATCTTTAATAGTGTAATTTTTCAGTAATAATTTGTGTAACTTTTCAGTAGTATTTTGTATAACTTTTTAAAAATAAACTTGAGTTGCACGGTGTAACTGGTGCACAAAACACTTACTCAATTCTCTAAAGGGTAGAGGAGAGAGCATTGATATTATAAGGAAATAATATAGGGTGAATGTGCTCTACTAATCAGGGACTGACGAGTTCATTATTTTACATATTTCTTGGATCAATTTTAGATCAAATAACATGGTGATTGAGTAGATGTTGAGGTGGCTGTTAGAGATGATTTGACCTGTCAACAAATTTGAAATGGTGCCACATCTTACACCTCAATTTTCTTATTTTCTGATAATGAATATGTTGTAGCCTTAACTTGCAATAAGACCACTATAATTTAGTAATTAGAATAAAATAGTTGTCCTTAGATATATTTTATATATAATAGACCAATATGAGTGGAATTAAGTTCATGAGTAAAATAAAAATAGGGATGAGATATAATTTAAAATCTTATTTATTTCATCCAATATGATTTTAACCATATTATTTTTAAACAATTTATACTTTTTAAATTGAACAAAAGAGTTTCTTAGGGTTGTGTTAGCCCTATGTTGCCATTAGCATGTTATGAAATGGATTTTTAATTAGTATATTCAAGTTATTTTATTAAATAAATGGTTATTAGTTTTTTATATTCTTCTTTAAGTGACCATATTGTTTCCAGGAATATATCATTCATGAGAGAAGAGAACTCGTATTAAGTTATATATAAAGACTTCAATTCATTACCTTATCAAGTTCACATGGTCGTGAAAGTTAAACAGTTTTTCCAATAAATACTTTAATTGGGAACAAATTTAAGATTAGTATCATATGTATATAAAAAGAGTAAAAAGTAATTAAAAAAATAAAATAACAATATTATATAAATGCAAAATATTAATAAAAATATAATGCTACATACATAATAGAAAAATGTTAAATTCCAAAAGTAGTCGATCGTTAGTCGGTAATTGATCTTTTGTTGTGCATCACTGCATTAGGTTAGGTTAGGTATACTCTTCCCATCTCTCTGCCAAACTTCTATTTCTTGTGACATTTTATTTGTTCTTTACTTTTAAGAAATTTGTAACTGATGAAGGGAAATATATTAAAAGGCCGTATATGCTTTACTAAGTAATCCATTTGACGAGAATTTACACCTTTAAAATTTTAGATTATTTATAGAAAAGATAAATAAAATAATAATATATAAATAAATATATATATAAATTTTAGTGAGAAAGCACATAAATTAATACTCCCTCCGTCCCGCTATAAGTTGCTCGTTGCTTTTGGACACACGAATTAAGGTAAAAGTGAAAAAATATAAGTGATGTGATGGAAAAAGTGAAAAAATATAAGTGATGTGATGGGGAAAAGTGAAAAAGTATTGAAAATAGTGTAAAAATTATTGAAAATAATAATAAAGAAGTGAATAGTAGTTTCAAAAAAAATAAAAAAGTAATGAGCAACATATAGTGGGACGGACGAAAATGACAACATGAACAATTTATAGTGGGACGGAGGGAGTATATTCTTTTTGTCAGTGTTTAAATTAGTGTGAAACGTCCAAATAAAAAAATAGACATGCATGTAAATTCCCTTAGAATGGAAGTAGTATAAAATTTCTCCAATTATTTTTTACCCTCAAATATTTCAAATTTATAGGAATTTGGATTTTGAAAATAAAGTACACCTTACATGTTGGACAAAATATAAAGATCGAGATTAAAGTCATTTTGGTCCCATAATTTTCTGTTTTATCATAAATAGTTCTAATTTAGTTAAAAAAAAATAGTCTCGTAATTTTTTGAATTGAATCATTTTAATTAGTGTCATAACTTACTGTTTTTTCTTAAATAGTCTCAATTTAATTTAAATAAAAAACAAATTTAGACCAGTAACTTATTGAATTGCATCATTTTCGTCTCATTAACACTGGAGACTAAAAAACATCACCGTTTTGTCTCATGCAACTCATATATTCATTAAATCCAGCAAAATTAATGTTCATGCTCTTAAAATACAGATTATTTTCTCATTTCAACTAAACCTAAATTGTTATTCTCCTAATACCTAGAATCACAATTTTTTGGGAAAAAAAATGATATGAACATATAATCAACTGGTTCTTAATAGTAGAAGTCCAAAACAAGAACTCTAATCAATTATTCATTTTTTCAAAACAAAAACCCTAATCAAGGAGTCCTCTTCCGCGATTGAATCTTTCTTTGAAAAATGACTAGAGGTAGTGGGAGATCAGAGAGTATAAGATGTCATTGCGATCGACTAGCGACCATCACAACCTCCTAAAGGACAATAATGTGGGACAAAAAATTCTATGATTGTGAAAAGTATCTAGTAAATAAATTAATATTCTTGATTACTATATATTGTGAGCGTAAAGTAATACTTTGTTTGTATTTTGATATAAAAGCACAATCCAAATACAGCACAACGAAGAATTCTATTCTTTTCATAATTATCGTCGGAAGAGTTACAATTCATGTAAGGGGAATTGTGATTTTTATTTTTATTTTTACAGAAATTAGAGTTTACATTTTTTGGGATAAGTATGTTCATTGTTTTTTATTTGAGTTTAGTTTCATTACTTTGGGATAATTCTTTTATACTAATCCAGATATAATTTTACTTTTAACTTGAGTTTAATTTCATTGCAATTTATCTTTAATTTTGATGAATATTATTTTAATGCCATTATAATTTCATTTCATTTCATCTATATTTCATTTGATTGGATTTCTGTTTTTTATTCAAAATTATTTTTCACCTACAATTCATGCCATCATCATGACTGGATTCCCCAAATTTAATGAGCATGTGACTTGCACATGATAAAATTCGGTGAGTCTTTGAGTCTCTGACGATAATGAGATGAAAATAGTGCAATTCAAAAAGTTATAAGACTAAATTGTAACTATTTGAGAAAAAACATAAAGTTAGGAGACCAAAATGGTGCAATTCAAAAGTTACGGAACTAAGTTGATTTTTTAAACTAAATTAAGATAATTTGAGAAAAATTTGAAAATTATGGAACCAAAATGACTTTAAACTCACGTAAGACTGATTAATTTGCACATGAATTTGTTTGAAGGATATGAATTATTTCATTAAAAATATATTGTTTTAATTAAAGGGTATGAGGTATAAATTATTTTTACTAAAACGTGTAAATTGAAAGGTATAAATTATTTAACTAAAGAACATAAATTGTACTACTACAAACAAATTACCACATAAATAAATTTCAAACTGCAATCTATATATATATATATGTTGAATCTTCCGAGTGCCACATAAATATGTCAAAATCGTCTATCAACAGATCTAAAAGCATTAAGACGGCTGTGTAATTTTTTTTTTATATATATATATTTAATACAATAAAATATATAAAGGCATGCCTTTTTTCTTTAAACATATTTTAGAAATTATACTAACGAAGTTCACAAAAGTTGTAGTGCATGCTATCAACAATTCGAATATATATATTAATCTCGATTTTTAAAGACTATGTTAATGCTTGTTAGGTTTTATTGACCAATATTTCTAACATTAATTGTTATTATTGAAAAAAATATCAATAAAATGACATACGTATTTACTAATTAAACGTACGTCTTAATATGTAAAGTGTTCTTTTTGTTGTTGGATGGATTCACCCACCAATTTTTGTGGTCAAACTGTCTAATTTAAAGAATTAATTAGGTAGAATGCAAAATATAAGCGTGTTCTATTAAAAGATATTATCACAAAAAAATAAAAATTTAGTACCCAAAATATACACAAATATATATAATATGCACACAAGTATACATAAATACACACGAGTACATGCAAATATATATTTTTACTTAAAAAAATTATAAAAAAATAAATTTCAAGATATACAAAATAAAAATTGCCCCTAATTTGAACTGTTCGTGTAATAACGAGAGCTAACTTTCTCTGGCATAAAAAAAAAATAGAAAAAGTGGAATTAATTAATTTAAACAGGGGTGGCTGGTTCAGGAAACCAATTGGTAGAAGTTGATTGGTGAAGAGAGGTGACGAAATATGAATGTTTGAATTTGGACCAGGGAATCTAGTGGGCCCCAAATATATTATCACTTTTGTTTGGATAAATGGGACCCACGTATATCATGCGCTGAAAACTCTAGTTAATTTGAATACTGTAGTATTATTATTATTATTTTCAAGTACTTTGTATTAATAACCTTATCTTATCTATACTATAGTAAAAGAAATACTACAATGCCGATCTTTTTCCAAAAAAAAAAAAGTAAAAATATAAAAAATACCTCATCGAGTGAAAGGGATGTGTAGTATCCTACTAAATAACAGTTGAAGGAACTAAAATAAAGACAATTATTAATATAAAAATAGATTATGAATTTAAATACAAATGATGTTATTTTGATTTTTATTTTATTTTATACCATTAAAAATTTAATTTGTATGCACACTCACAAAATTATCATATATTTATCTAACATACTATTATTTTATTTATAAAATAAAACGTATCATCCCGATTGATAATTCAAACTCAATATAATGATTTTGTGGCTGACCAATATGAGATTACCAAACAAGAACTTAGATTAGTAATTGATTTGCTTGCAATGCATGGGATAATTGAGGAAGATGAAGTATATAAGATCTATTGTATTGTATGCGTGATCAAACCCTATATTAGAAATAAATACACACATATTTATAGTAAATTAAGCTGATCCGTAAGAAAAAAAAAACATCATAAGGTGTCAACACTTAATCTAACCTATACAAGAATTATGACAAGTGACACTTATCATGACATTATACAATACTAATTGGTGGCTTAATTACTAAACAACTCTAATCTTGATAATTGGCCGCCTTTGATTTATTTGGTGACTTGAAATTAACTCTGCCTCTTTGATATCACAAGCGTGGGTGCCTTGTGATGGAGCGAGCATCTTCACCTAATTGACTTCTTCATTAGACACGTGGTGAGCAATTTATAGGGTGGAGGTGAATCAGTTGCTCGCCTCTCCCTTCTTTAATCTATAATACATTCCTTGATTAAGATCAATTGCTCGTCTATCAACCGTCTTGTAGGTGCAAATTCATCCAGACCGACGTATAGACCTACAAAAGAGAATCAAGATTAAATCTACAAAATTACAATATAATATCTTCATCCATCAAAATCATGTTTATTTACTTTATTTATGAAAATAATTACTTTATCATTATCTTCTAACCATAATTTAGTTAGATGTATGTTATTAAATGTAAATATACGTTGGTTACTTTATTTTTAAATAAATTCACAATTATCTCTATTTTATTTATTTTATAAATTATTTTATTATTATTATTATTATCTACAAGTGAAGGTGGACTTGTTAAGATTGTTATTTTTAAAAGAGATTTTAATTTTTTCAGGATGGAAAAAGATTTGGGCGGTGCGAGTGCAACTTTGAAAAAGTCGGTGGATAAAACTGCAACTGCAAGTAAGAGCAAATAGGGAGAAACGGACAAGGCAGTTGGCTGGGGCCCGCAGCGAAATCGTAATTCATCTTTATTATTTTCTTTTTGACAGGAAATCGGTTCTTTACTAAAATCAAAGAAATTGAGTGTATTTGTCGTAAACAAATACGAACAAAGTAAAAATATATTTTATCATTAAATAACATGTATAATTTATCGACACATTTCAAGCAATCAAATTTCATGATTTCATCCATCCCATTTATTTTATATGAAAACTGATAATTTTAACTTATTATATACTCCCTCTGTCCCGCAGGAATTTGCACACTTTCCTTATTTGGACGTCCCACACAAATTTGCACACTACTAAAAAAGGAAGCATTGATTTACGTGCACACTCACAAACATTTACACATATTTACCCATATACCACTACTTTATATATAAAACTATTTTTTCTTAAAAAATGTGCCGTCCCGTAGGGTGCAAATTCCTACGGGACGGAGGGAGTAGTATTTATTTTTCAAATTTTCTTAAGAATAATTATAATATGATTTCATATAAACATGTTTAAAATTAATATATTTAATAATTTAAAAAATCTCAAAAAATCTCTTGAAGATGTGTGCCCATTTTAGTCAAGGTTTAGTCCGATTATTTTCATAATTTATACTCTTTCGTCCCCGAAGAATTAAACACTTCTATAGTTTCACATTTAAAAAAATAATAATAGTATATATGTATAATTTTTTGAATATGCACATAAATTGATATATTATTTTTTTAAAAAAAAAATTGCACATTGATATAAAACATCTAAATAAAAAAAAAAAAAGGTGCAAATTCTTTAACAAAAAAATGCAATTTTTTTCTTGTAAATTGAGATTCTGATTGACTTTTATATATATATATATATATATACATGCTAATGAATAAAATTTAATACTCACAGTATAATCTTTTAACAACCCCACTATCATATTGTTAAGAAATTCATAATACTTCTTCACTCATGTGAGAAGTATATGAATATATTTTCACTTTCATTTGCGTAATTTTATTATTTTACCAAGTGCATCCTTTGTTTACCTTATACCACTTTATTGCTGCATGATTTCCACAAACAATAGATGCTTTATTTATTTTAAAGCGGAAAATGTAAAAAATAATTACTTCTAATAAATTATTAATTATATATATTTCTGTGATAAATCCATGATCAAAATCGTGGGTCAGAAATGTCCATTTAATAAAGAAGTGCATAAAGACTAACACCATAACATAACTGTTCATAGGTGCATGTGCATTTCCTTCATAGGTGCATGTGCATTTATTTCATAAAATACAAACATTTTACTTTTTTTTTTTCACAATCAAGCAAGGCATCATGATTTATAATTTTAATCCCCAAGTTTAAAAATCATTGATTGATAACCCAATCTTTAATTTATTATCACACTAATATGTCCACCGACTTCCATCCACACTTTATTGTGGGGACAGTATGTTTCATTTCTGAATTGTGAGGTCCATTCCTCTTATTTAGATAAAACGAAAATGAATAATTCAAAATATTTAGAGCCAAACAATTTATGTTATAAATTAATTCAAAATTTTAAAAATTTATTAACCTTAAAAAAATATGACACCAATAGCTTGTAATAATTGTATGGAAATCTATAATTAATTAATTGCAATAATATTTATATTTAAATTTATGTATGATAATAGTATACATGCTTAAACTAATTACAAGGTCGTCCTGGTGAAAGTTAAAGGAGAACATTCGCAAACTCATTCCCCTACCACCAGGAATGGATTAATTAAAACCTGCACACACATCTCAAAATAAAATAAAAATCTAAATACGTAAATATTTTCTAGATGGGCTTTTTTAATAGATAAAGCCCATCGAAACAAACACTCCAAACTAAAATTAAAATAAAAAATAAAAAATCAACGCGATCAAGCGGCGGAGGGGGCTGCAATGAAATGCACAACGCCGCCCTCCGTCAACGCGGCCGTCACCGGCGGAGCAGCGACGGCGAAATCAGGCTTATAATCAAGCGTCTCGTCGTCGTAAATATCCCACCACTGCTTGACCAGGCTCTTGATGTCTTCCCTCTGCATATTCTCTTCCTCGCCGGTGTACCTCCAGGGCTTGGATCCGGCGGCGCAGTAGTGCACCACCTTCACCTCGGCCAGCCGGACGTTCTCCGGGTGGCGCCAGAGCATCGCCAGCACCAAATTGTACACATTGGGGATGGGCCTGTACACGTCCCTGAAGAACATGTTGAGGAAATCTTGCTCCGCAAACGGCGTCGTTGGACTCACCTTTAAAGTGTGCAGCAGATCGTGGTATGTGGGTAGACTGGGCTCGAAAACGAACATGCCCGCGTTGAAATACAGAGCGGGCTTTGGGCCCAACTCTTTGGGCCATTGGACCCGATTTGGGCATTGCTGGCAGTAGCCTATTTGGTACTGGGGAGTGTGGGCCCATGTCTTCTCACAGAAACAGTCCATCACGGCGTATAAGTAACCGTTTTCCATGTCGAATAAGTGGTCGATGTTGTCGTACACTTGGATATCCCCGTCCAAGTATATCATCTTGCTGTACTCCACAAACTGCAATTTAATTTAATTTAAATTAAATCGATTAAAATATTTTCAAAATTATATTATTATTATTTAATTAATTACCTCCCATATGCGGAGCTTGGAATAGTTGATGACGTAGTAAGCCATGGCGAATTGGGTCTGGTTCTCCGGCGGGTAGACAGGCTCGATCTCACGGACGATGCAGCCTTGGTCCACCAGTAGGCGGCGGTGCTCAGCCGGGACGTCGGGAAGCACCGCCACCACGAGAGGGTAAATAGAGTCGACTTTCCTCAACCCTTTGGCCAGCCCCACCACGCCCTTCACGTAGTCTTTGTTTCCGGCCAGGAAGGTGACGTAAGCTCGGCTCGGGAGGCTCCCGGCCTTGGCCAAACCGGAGGCGGCCCGGTTCATCAGAGCGGTCTCTATTTCTGGTGCCATTTTTTGATTGGAAGTGAAGTGTTTTTGAGTGTTGAATTAGCTAGCAAGTGTGGTGTGGTGTGTTGTGAATTTGATGCCTTGGTTTGAAAGATTATGGGCATATATATAGAAATCCTGGGGAAGAAATAAAATGTTAAAATACTGCATGGAAAGTGACATATCCGTGGAATAAAGTTACGAATTAATATTGGAGATAAAATAATTAATTTAATTTTGACTGGAATTACAAGGAAAGTGAATCAATCGTGGCCGTCCGTGTGGCGGCGTAATTGATTGGCGATGATAGGTGAGAAACTTGAGGAAGGTTATAGTAGGAATAGTATGGGCGGTGATGAGTGAGAAAAAAATGGGGTAGAGTTTTTAAATTAATTTTATTATGTTGAATGAATATACTAGAAGAATAGAATAGGCCACTTGGCCCACACACTTAGATGCTACTGGTATCTTGATTACGTATACTAATTATAATTAATTAATTAAATCCATTTTGATGAAGTCTACATTTCTGGTTTGTTCTACTAGTATAGAATGAGCTGTGTTTGTGAGTCATTACTTCTCCTAATTTTCTAAATAGTTGAAGTTGAAATACTTAATTCAAAAGTATTTGGAGATGGTCTAGTAAAAATATTCTCAATAATCTCTAACACTATTTTTGTCAAATTAAACAGCAAGTTTGAAGGTTCATAATATAATTGAAATACATTTCTAAATATATTATTTAAAAATATAATTAATTACACGGTGTATTTTAATGATAAAATCTTATCAAAATCCAAAAATGTGATTTTAAAAGAAAATGATATTACGACGATACACAAAATTTAAGATGAACGAGTTTCGTATAATATTTATATCACTATATACATTTATTAACATCATTATAAATATTACTCCTCCTCTTCCGTAGGAATTTACACACAATGAGATAATACATTTTTTTTTAAAAATATTTTATATATGAAATTGTGATATATGTGTATAATTTTGTGAGTGTACACACAAATCAATATTTAATAGTGTTTAAATTTATGTATGACATCCAAATAAAAAAATGCGGACAGATGAAGTATTTAATATTATTATATATATATTTGCTAATATCTCATAATATAAAAGAGTGTAATATTAAACAATTTATAAAATAATATTTTTTATCGATAAATGTTATTAGTAGTTAGAAGTTTAAATTCATCAAATTCTCAAATACTTCAAGCTTATATCTCCCTTTATTTATTTTAGAGGAAAATCAAACTTGAATCACCACTCAAGTAAGAAGTCCAGTAGCTAGATGAACTAACTCACCTAGATATCGATTCATAAAATAGTATTCCCTCCGTTCTAAGATTACTTTTACAATAGTCATGGGCACGCAAACCAAGAAAAAATGAATATATGAGTGTAAAATTAAATAATAAAGTAAAAAAATATATTTTTGTTGATTTTTGTGAATAAATTTATTTTTTTAAATATGTGAAAGTAGAATTGAGACGCTTAAATAAAAAAAAAGTGTGAAAATAATTATGGAATTGAGGGCGCAACATAGGGATCATATTTACCGGAAGAAAAAAAAAAAAAAAAAGTACGCGCCTCTCACACGCACACATAATATAAGTATATTATGTATATATGAATGTTGGTTTGTGTTTGGTGGAAAAATTCCACAACTACTCCTCCTCAGCTCAGAGTAAAAGCGGGCAACAACCGTCACCGACTAACTGTAAGTGGGCCACAGCATGCAGAACACGTGTCATATGTGCATACACCTGATTAGACCACGTGGCTCAACAACACCTTCCTCCACCTTAACTTTTAAATCGTTATTATATTATCCGTTAGTTGGCGTCAGTTTTGAATAAACCACCACCTCCACTAAATCACTCAATTGATTTCATTATATGTGGATAACATTGATTGATTAGTGGGAGATCCCCCAATAAATTCTTTTTTTAAAGTTGTCCAACAATTCACGACATATCACATGATCATATGTATGTATGTATAGTCATTCTGCTTTTCATGCATGCACTGTTAGAAAGAAAGGTTGTACAAATGTCGCAAGTATTTGATTTTTATTTTTATTTTTGTTTAAGTATTATCCATATATGTATTAATTGAGGAGGACCCAAATCATATTGTGTGGAAAACACAAGTTAGTTATTGTTGCAAAACACAGGAGTGTGAAATGAAAACGCAATTGTCGGATTAGACATGAGAAGGCTTTCATTTTTTGGCAAAGGAAGGGGTGTCAACATGCCGACAAGGGTCATAAGGGATCCCCGACAAAATAGCCACGTAATTTAGGGAGACGGGGTTCACATGTCCATTGATTAAATGGATCTTATCTCTGTTAATTAAGGGGGACGTTTGGTATAAAAATTCTATAATTGTAATGAGAGTGGGGATACATATATAGTAATTATAGTAGATAATGAGAATAAATAAAGTAAACAATATTGATTTTTCTACTAAATAAGGTAATCATTATCCCATTTTATTATTCTCATTTCATCCTATAATCATCCCCCTCAATCAATTCTCTATACTACAATAATCAACTTTCTTTTTTGTCAACTTATTCCAAAATTGGAGCACAATACTAATGATGTAACAACTATGAACAAAAACTTTTATTCAATATATGTAAGGGTAAAGAAGAAAAATAAAATTTCATTCCTATTACCATTGAAGAATTTGAAACAAGTGCCCCTAAGTTAAAAAACATGTCGATTCAGGACAAGGATGAAAGATTTTTCTTGAATTATACATATATATAATTGCGTAATATAATAAATATATATCAACTATATATTTATCAATTAACACAAATTTATATGTCGGTACCAGATATGGGGTACTGACATGAAAACAAAGAGGCTACTATACTATTATAAAAATCTATAATTAAGGGCCCACGCGAGAAACAAAGAGGGGGATCTCAAACCCATTGTCATTTCTAGTGTTGGTCCTGTGTGTTTGTTCTACTTGTGTACAACATCCAAACAGACGTGAAAATGGATTCCGATTATGGGTGTAAATGAGTTAAACCGACTCGCTATTTACTCGTGCTCGACTTGATCCAAATCGAGTCTAGCTTGAGCTATTCGAGTAGCTCTTGAGTTCGAGTTTATAAATACTCGGCTCGAAAAACTAGCGAAACTAATCAAGCTTGTGCAATATTTAATAACTTTTTATTAATTTTATATAAATAAAATTATCGAGCTCGAGTCGAGCTTGAATTTTACACAAAAAAGAAAGCTAAAAATGTTTAATATTTTATTTTATTAAAATAATAAAATTAACGAGTAGAGTTGAGCTAAAAAAATCAAACTCGACCGAGTTCGAATCCAGTTTCAAGCTTCGAGTCGAGTTTGAACTCAACATTACTCAGCTTGACTCACTCATTTACACCCCTAATTCCAACAAGAAAATTCTAGAAAATACTTTAAGCGTTTTTTCTGTATCTATCCGTAAAAAAACATGACGGATAGATACATTTATTTTACGAACCAAACATACCCTAAAATTACCAAATCTATTTTTATCTCGAATCCAACTCCATGTTCCCCCGCCTTCAATTTTCGCACCTTTTAATTTTTTATTTTGATTAATATCAATTTCTAAGATGCATTGTATCTCTTTAATCAATTTACAGTATGTTTAATTTTTTTTTTCTATTAAATTACACTATACAAAATTATGCAATTGCAATCTATAATATATATTTTAAATTGCAATTAGTCAATTTCATTTAGCATAAATTGTGGGCAACAAAATTATAAATGAAATAAAAAAAATACTACAAATTAATATTATACTTATATTTTTTTTAAAATCAATTTGCAACCTAAATTTGCTAAAAAGTCGTGCTCTGGTTACAAATTCATATTAGCCCAATTTGATAAATGGTTTTTAATTTCTCCCGCCCCTTTTGTTCTTTCCAACAACCCAACTATACCAAGCTGCAATTGCAGACCAACCAATATAAAATCAATAAGCTTTCACCAAATTAACTAAATTCAAAATTCTTATCTGATCGCTTTCTGAAGAAGCTGATATTTGTAACAAAATACCCGCCAGCAACAAAGTTCATCAACACAGAGATGAGAGATGTATTATCCTGTAATAAATATGCAGCCAAAGCAAAAAAGATGAGAGAACAGTTCGTACAAGCTGTGATATGACACAAGCACAGATCAATCTCCATTAATGGAAACGAGTAGCTATTTGATTTTTTTTTTCCTTATAGAAGAAGAAAAAAGTAGTCTACTGCTTGATTTGCTTTGAGAAAAAGCCCCAAATGACAACAAAAGGCAGCTTCACATGGACATCTTTTTTTTATGCCTGTGGACGCAAGAAAATAAAAACAGATAAAGTTAGTTCAAATATGATAATTCCAATAGCATAATAAGCCAAATGCAGAGAAGCCTATCTACCTTATTAGCAATGTTGTTGGAGAGCCAATCCAGACCCTCGTATAACCCTTCTCCAGAGGTAGCACATGTGCTCTGAATATACCTGCAAAATATATATCATACATGAGCACACTGTTTTAACAGAGAGGGAGAGGGAAGTAGGACGAGCATGGGTATGTGCATACCAATGACGTTGTCGGAGAGAGTGGAGTCCAAGCTTGTCAGTTATCTCAGCAGCATTCATAGCATTTGGAAGATCCTGTTTGTTGGCGAAAACAAGCAGCACTGCATCCCTAAGTTCATCCTATGGTAGTATCAGAAAATAACATAGTCAGAGTTAGTTTGACTAAAAAGTAATTGAATTTTGTCTTTTCACAACCACAAGAGAAATTGAGCAAAGTGGGAGGCTGTTCACTATTGAAACCATGAATATCTGAAGTAACTAAAAAGCTTGAGACCCCTGTTTCACCACAAGAATTACAAATAAATAGTCCACCTAAAGAGGACCCATACATTTTCCAGAAAAATTTCAATACTGTTTTCTGCAATCTTCATATATTCACAAGTTGCAATGAAGAGTTAAATTACCTCATTTAACATCCTATGCAGCTCATCCCTAGCCTCAACAACACGATCACGATCATTGCTGTCAACCACAAAGATAAGCCCTTGGGTGTTTTGAAAGTAATGCCTCCACAATGGTCGAATCTATATGAAGATCAATTTTCAGAATCTCAAAAGCAAGCTTATGATTATTAACCACATTTACATGAAAGGTATGTTAGCAAATATTAAGATTAACATTTAAGATTCGCTTTGATCAACAAAAGCATCATTTACATGTACCACATATAACTTTACCCACTAATAATCCATTATTTTATGGAGACAGAGAGCTTTTAAGTCTGAATGTGGTTAAACTATTTTTACACACAGGAAAGTTGTTTAAGATATTAAATAGCAATAAAAGAATCAATTTTACATGTACCTATGAATTAAGGGTTCCAATGTAGTACACCAAAAAAGGTAAAAAAAATTCACTTCAAACTTTTGGGACTTATGATTTAATATCAATCTCAAATACACCACGAATCAAGTGTACGTGTATTGAAATATATGATATTCTAACTCTATGAAAATTTGGCTACCTATATACATTATTCTATCTTTAGTGGAATTTGGTCTAGTTGCAGCACAGAAAGCCTACGAAATGTAAACTTACTCTTTAGTAGAATTTGATCTAATTACAGCACAGAAAGCCTCCGAAATGTAAACTTACACGCAAGTTGGGACATAGATTTCCTCA